>JANEZO010000036.1:0-75228 GCA_025169545.1 Anguilla japonica | reverse complement strand
CACACATCACACACACATTACATGCATGTTCCATACACATCACACACATTGGCTGCATGCCCCATACACATCATACATGTTTTTGTCCATGGGAGAGCATAGAAGAGAGAGAAGGGTGCATCACCCTCATACCATCACCATGCACCAAACTCCTCTTATCAATCATGCAAACAAGCAACACGCAGTATGGCTTTGTCCTCTATTTTCTAACATTTGACTGCTTGCATTTTAATGTCAGGTTTATTCATTTTAATTGAAGGTTGAACCACGCTGCTTTGGAATAATTATGCTGCAGAAGAAAAGGAAAAAACGGAAGGGAAATTGTCTATAAATTGAAGCTGTGAAGCTTTTAAAAGCAAGGATTTCCCCCGAGCCCCCATTTGCATTTTCCACTGCATGCACGTGCTGTCATAATACACTTCAGAGATGGCAGACACACACACAGACGCACGCGCGCGCACACACACACACACAGACATGCGCACACACACACACACACACACACACACACACATGCACACACACACACACACAGACGCACACACACACACACACACCTCTTTAAGGCTGCCCTCCATGCTCCCTCAGTACTGGATATAAAGCCCACAGGCAGGGGAGCGTTCAGTTTAACTGTTCTGTAGCTTTGCCAGCAGGTATTTGTCTTCTATTTCAGAGAGGGCCAGCGTGTAGGGGCATGAGGCAGCGGCTGATGGGGGTGGGGAGTCCTCAGATCTGTCACTCAAAGAACCAGCAGAGCAGCACCCGCCCCCCACCTCCCCCCACTGTCCCATCCCTCCACCCCTTACTGCCCACCCCCTTACTGCCCCTCCCACCTTTACTGTCCCCTACCCTCCTTACTACCCATCCCCTTACTGCCCCTCCCAGCTTTACTGCCCCCTACCCTCCTTACTACACACCCCCTTACTGCCCCTCCCCCCGTTACTGTCTCCGATTTACATCGGCGCAAAGTGGATTTTCCACTTCAGACATGAATCGCGGAACTTGCACAATGTCAGCCAAAGTTACGGGAACAATCCCTTTCTTATCTCACCCGCATTATTAATTCACAATAATACACAGATTTAATTGAGCAGACGTCGTCCGAATCCTCGGGGGGCAGCGACTTTTTTAACAGTTCTTTTTTAGACGCGCAGTTTAAATGGGGGTTGGGGTTGGGGTTGGGGTTGGGGGGGGGGGGGCCTTGGGGACGCTTGGGCTTCTTTAGACGAGGGAAGCCATTAGCTCCTGGCCACGCCGCCGTTTCTGAAAGCGAAAGGGGGGATTGCTCTCAGGACGGGGGCGGCTCGCGCTTCGTCCATTAGACCGTCCTTTGTCTCCGCGTGCGGAGAGGCCGCATTTTCAATAAATAAAAAAGACGTAAGCGTCCATTAATCTGCCCTTAATGCTTTCAGGGTAAAACAAAAAAAACAACAACAAGCGCACAGAAAAGGATAGGACGGAGTGTAGCACAGTGGGTAAGAAACTGGGCTTGTAACCGAAAGGTCGTAGGTTCGATTCCCGGGTAAGGACACTGCCGTTGTACCCTTGAGCAAGATACTTAACCTGCATTGCTTCAGTATATATCGAGCTGTATAAATGGATACAGTGTAAAATGCTGTGTAAAAAGTTGTGTAAGTCGCTCTGGATAAGAGCGTCTGCTAAATGCCTGTAATGTAATATAATGTAATGAAAAAGAAAGGGGGGGGATCGGTCCTCGGGGCGATGGGGGCAAGTCCAGCGGCATTGCGCCCCGTTTAACTGTTGGGGTGCGGGGGGCCTTTGCATTAAAAGGAGGAGCCCTTTTCCAGGGGGAGGTGCTTAGGCTCTTGCGTGGGACCCCAAAGCGATAGTTACTGACCGCGCGAACGTGTGGACAGTAAGGATGCACTGGGCTGCGTCCCGTTTGACCTTAATGAAGTGGTGAACTTCCTACCGCGCTATTTACCGAATGTAAACACTGAACTCGGAAGCCTTGCAACAGGAGCCAGATTTGTTTTCCTGTAAAGCATATTTCTGACAGTATCTCTGGTTAAAAGAAAGAAAGAAAAAAAGCACAATACAAGGTAACATGAACTAACACCTTGAAGGAAGGAAGGATTGGGAAATGTACGTTTTCTTTACACACTGACATATTTAACATAGATGAAAATACACACACACACACACACACACACGCACTACACACAGACGCACACACACACACACACACACACACACACACGCACACTCACACACAGACACACACACACACTCTCACACACACATACACACACACCCCTCCTCCTTTCCCCCCTCTCTTTAATTGAATGTACGTGTCATTAATTGCGCTTTCTAATTCTCACCCCACCACCCGGCCCCCCCCCCCCCCCCCCACTTTATCAGGGCGAAAGAAAGCGCTTTCCGCTGTTTCTCATTCTCCCCCTCAGACGGCCGCGGATCGGCCCGCCTGATTAAAACTCTCTAACCGCTATCAATTATGCTAATTAAAGCCAAACGAGCGCCGCGGAGCTCTTAGTTTAAGAGACCGCGATGCGATGGGTTTCCCGCCACAGGGCTCGGTGCTGTAAGCTCTGGTCCTGGTGTTTGCACGGTATCAGTCCTCTAAACTGGTACGAAAGCATGTGGGACTCTTTTCTAAATTTATTTATTTATTTATTTATTTAATTTTTGGCTGGACCGCAACAGCGGGGCCAGCCCCTATAAAAGCGAATGTCTGTGACTGAGTGAGTGATGAAGTGACGCCATTGGTCGGCCGAGTTATGAAGTGTGTTAGATCCAGCCACATAGTAGGTTTCGACCTGGTCTTGTTTTTATAAATATCGAGTGTGTTTTATGATGTACTGAAGGAAAGTAAGTACAGAAAATGGCAGCTTCTACATTGCAAATCCTCGGCATGCCCAAACGTTTCTGAAGCCCGTCGGAGACGTGCGGTTCTGAGTAACGCTGCAGAGCGTGTGCGGGTTCTGTGCGGGTTCTGCGTGGGTTCTGTGTGGGTTCCGCACCTCCGAGTGCCTCGGCGTGTTTCCCAGCACGGAATTTTATTTCAGTCTTGCTCAACAAAATGAGCTCGATACGCCGGGGATTTACGAGCTCTCGCACGCGACGGAATTACAGAAGTCTGAGAGAAGCCGTGAGAAACTAATTTTATGAAGAATATTGTTTCTGTGATTATTACGGTCGTTTCTGTGATTATTACGATCGTTTCTGTGATTATTACGATTGTTTCTGTGATTATTACGATTGTTTCTGTGATTATTACGATCGTTTCTGTGATTATTACGATTGTTTCTGTGATTATTACGATTGTTTCTGTGATTATTGCAATCGTTATAAACCTTTGCTAAACCGACTGCAGATCATGGGAGAAGCAGGCCTGTTTTTGATCTGTGGAAACAGTGTTGGTGGGGAATGGATCGGACTGAACGCTCCACTGGCTACCGGTCGCTGCCAGGATCAGGCTCAAAGTCCTGACCCTCGCCTACGCTGCAGCCAACAGGCTGACCCCCCGCCTACTTAGAGGACGTTTCGATTTTGTACGCCAGCTTGACCACTCCGCTCTGCAGCCGCAGGGTGCCTCGCACCCCCTCCCATCCGGGTAAAGGGTTCTCGCTCGTCCCCATCATGGAGCTTCTCCACCCTAGCTCACCAGGGGTGGAATAAACTCCCTGTTCCTCTACGAACCACTCCCTCATTGTCCATCTTCCACCGTGGTCTGGAGACTCATCTCTTCAGACTACACCTGGACTAACTAAATATGACCTTGTACCTCCATCCAGCACTTGTTGTGCCTTGTATCACTGTCTAGATGTCATAGCTTGTCCTGCCTCCTAGTTTGACTTAGCATAAGTTAGGACAGAGTAATGTTTAATGTGTGAACTGAACTTAACGTGTTCATGACTAGAAATAACTGTTACATAATGAGTATTGTACCTTATCGGACCAGTGTTTTGTAGTTGTTCCAATCACCTTCTGTATGCGCTTATTGTACGTCGCTTTGGATAAAAGCGTCCGCCTAATGAATGTAATGCAATGGAACGGCGCTAGCGCTAGGTTAGCGCTACATTAGCCCCGCCGCGCAGGCTAAGGCTACGGGGCAGCGGGAGTGAACCTGCAGTCGGGCGGTTATTTATGCTCAGAGGCGACGGCTTTATCTGGGACGGCTGCCCGGGGTTCACACAGCGGCCGTGCGTGCGGCCGAAGGGTCGCAGAGCCGATAAGAGGAAGAGCGCTTCTTTCAAAAAGGGGGGGGGGTGATGGCAGAGGTCCCACCCAGGAATGTAACCCCCCCCACGCTTTAAGCCCCGCCCCCGTTACCGCGTCCGCTCGGCCTTGCTTTGGTACCGGAGGACACGGGGAAGCTGCCGACTCCAAAGGACTGTGGGAATCGAGCCGCTACGTACAGTTTCATTAGCGAGGGACCGGGGGCCTCCATCAGCAAAGGACAAAAAACGTTTATTTCCCTCTCGCTCAAAGTGCTAAAACTGCGCCCCCCCCCCCATCCCCCCTCCTCCCCATCCCTGAACGTAGATCAATCTTAGCTTAGCATCCTCTGACCCGCGTTCTCTGTGCCCGTGACCCGTGACGCGTCGCTTTGTTTGCTAAGTCCTCGCTAACGCCCGTGTGCGCACGGACGCGGACGTCGATCGATGCGGAGAGGCGTAATTAAAAGCAAAGAGCCTCTCTCTCTCACGCCCTCTGCCCAAAAGCGGGGAGGAGCTCCTCGGAATGCTAAGAGGAGTCGGCGGGGGCTCCTAGCTCTGTGCTAACCCACCGCGCCTCTAAGACACGGGTGCGCTCCTTTTCCCCCAAAACTCGCGATGCCGATCGTCCGCTCCGGATAAACTCGCGACCGATCGATATCGGCTTTTGAAGCTTTGCGTGGTCCTGTGGGGGGGGGAAAAAAATCCATCAAAAATATTTGTCTTCGTGCGAGAGCGTCCGGCTCAGCTCATTAGCACGTAGGGTGTAATCTTCTTCAGTTCAATTTTACGTGTTGTCTGCAGCACCTATTATGGAGATTCTGTCACGTAGACATTTTACGGGGGAAAGAAAAAACAGGCCTGAACCCCCAAAAAAAAGGGGGCAGTTGAGGTAGTTGTTCATGGGAACAACTACAAAAACACAGGTCTGATAAGGTACAATACTCATTGTGTGACAGTTATTCATAGCCATGAACACATTAAGTCCAGTTCACACAGTAAGCGTAGGCTAGGTCAGAGAGTAATGGCAAGTTAAACTAGGAAGCATGACAACAAGCAACAATATCAAGATAACGATACAAGGGCAATATAAGTGCTGGATGGAGGTGCATGTAACATGAAAGTGGTACAGGAACAAAGTGGAAGGATATAAGCGGTAAGAGTGATCCTAGATTGGGAGTGCCCTGCAGAACGGTGGCATGACAAGCTATGTCATCAAGACAGTGATACAAGGCACAATGTAAGTGCTGGACGGAGGTACAAGGTCATATTTAGTTAGTCCAGGTACAGTCTGAAGAGATGAGTCTTCAGGCCACAGCGGAAGATGGGCAATGAGGGAGTGGTTCGTAGAGGAACAGGGAGTTTATTCCACCACTGGGGAGCTAGGGTGGAGAAGCTCCGTGGTAGGGATGAGCGAGAACCCTTTACCCGGATGGGAGGGGGTGCAAGTTGCCCTGCTGCAGCAGAGCGGAGGGGTCAAGCAGGCGTATAGAATCGAAACATGTCCTGTAAGTAGGCGGGGGGTCAGCCTGTTGGCTGCAGCGTAGGCGAGGGTCAGGACACTGAACCTGATCCTGGCAGCGACCGGTAGCCAGTGGAGTGACCTCAGCAGAGGAGTGGACGTGGGAGAGAATTTAGGATTCCTTAGATCCGTACACCGTGTTTTTTTTTTTTTTTGCTTTGGGCTTTGAGGGCTGTAATGAATGCACAGTCGTTTTTATTCCGAACGTCCCACTGATCCTCCGAAATCCCGTTCGCCTAGCTCAACGTGTCACTCCCACTGGAGCGAAGGGAAAAAGGCATTCGGGTGCATTTCACGGTCCTGCAGACCAACGAAGACAAGAGGGATTATCCGCCGGAAAGGATAAATACTAATATTTCACATTCTTCCCCCCCCCATCCCCCCATCTGAAACAAAATCCGTTTTTCAAAAAAAATTTTTTTATAAATTTAAGGAGAAAGCTCCTGCTGGCTGTGCGCTGACTGACAGGCCGGCTCTGCCACGGTCGGGCGTGGGTCTTCCGGAAGTTTCCGGTTCCCGCCGGCTGGCTTTTTATTCTCCTCCTCGCCGGGGCCATTATCTCTCTCTCCTCCCTCCCCTGTGCTTTAGCCCTGCCGCTCTCCCCCTCTCTCTCTCTCCCTCCCTCCCACTGATCCTGTCATCCCGACCCTCCCCCCCCCCCCATTCCGTTTGAGAAAGTTGTTTAATGTGGAGGAGATGGGGGCCGCTCGGGAGCCCCCACCCCCTCAGTAATTACCTTTTTTACGGGCTCCGCGGTTCAAATCAAGGGTGCCTTTGATATACGCTCCTGAGTTATCATACTCCAAGCCCATCAAACTCAGCGTGCCCTGCCTCCAATATATGACTCTCAGTCAGACAGGGAGTGCCGGGAGAACCACAGGCACACACCGGCCCAGGTATTAACCCCAACCCAGACCAGTGGAGTATCGCAGACCTGCGTAATTCTACGTTTTGTACGTTTTTCAAACAAAAAAAAATAATAATAAATGCAAGCGTGAAATCAAAAACATTCCACGGGTTATGATTCACTGGTTTGGACGATTTTTTTCTGGTTACATTCTTGAATTAGTCGCAGAGTTAGTTTGACGTAATGTAAACGAAACTGCACTTTCCACTGTGTAACTGAGCAGCCTCAGAGCTGACTGGAGTTATGTGGTACTCTCCTGGCCAAATGCCAACTACCATTATCACCAACGTATAGCCATATAGCCTATAGAAGCCCAGCATCAGTCAACTAATTAAAATGTTATTTTCCAACATGTCCTTGGTTCTTTACACAAACACTAGTTCTTGCAAACGAGCATTCTTACAAAAACGGTTAAACGAACATCAAAGAATCCCACCAAGGACATCGAGCCGCGTTAATAAACAAGGTTGTCCGCTTTCGTGAATCAGTGTAAACACACACGGGCACCGCCCTCCTTGCGAAAATCCTTCCGCTCTGTCAGATCTTAAAATAAAACTTGACCCTTTATCATTTCACCGGCGACAAAGCGGATTTTCAGCGGCCAATCAGAACGTGAGAGCTCACCCAGCGGCGGTGATTGCACGGGAGCTGCGCGGGACCGCGATGCGTCGGGAAAGTCACGCAAGCGAACGTGGCTTTTCAACCACCGCCGGTCCGCCGCTCGCGCCACAATAAAGAAACACTGTCACGAACGAGCGCGGGAGTGGGAATCGCCCTCTCCGGACTAAGACGAAGGAGAGCTTCGGTCTGATTAAGTTTCGGCTCTGAGACCCGCCGTGCTGCGGCCTCCCTCCCTCGCGCTCGCTCGCTCGATGTTTGTCCCGACTCGCACTTCGATGACAGCGTCCGTTTTTTTCCCCCGCTCCCCTCCGCAGACAGCCACACGGGCTCGGCCGTCTCTGAGAAAAAGGAGCTCGCCCAACTCGTTTTTCAGAGAAAATAAATGAACGCTTACGTCTTTTCTCTTTTTTTGAACATCAGAGCTCTGAGCAGAAGCCGACTAAATCCAGGCCTGATGCTTTCGTGAAAAAATGGATAAAATGCATATAAAAATATATATAAAATGAAATGAAATAAAAAAAGAAGTGAAGCAAGTGATTGTTTTGGAATGAACCCTCGAGAAACTGTCTGGGTGGAGCCGCGGGCTGGACGCGCCGAGCTCGGGGGTGACCGCACCCCCCCCCGTCCGCCCCGCCGCCCCTCGCGCGGGTAACTCCCAGCCTGACGCTAGCAGCGCGCCGCTATCTCCCAACAGCCAATGAAACGGGACGGTAGCGCCGCGCGGCTGGTCCGTGTCACCATTCTCTTTGGCTGGGGGGGCGGGGGGGGGGGGCGTGTCCATAGCCGTGTGGCGACCATCACTTCTAAGGGCATCAACACGGTGAAAGAAGCAGGGTCTGGCTGAGGGATACTGCTTTAAAGATAACCCATTGAGGGTGGTCTCTCTCTTCTCCCCCCCTCCCTCTCTCTCTCTTGTTTAGTGTCTCTCTACCTCTCTGTCTTCCCCTCTCCCCTCTTTCTCTCTCGCTGTATCTTTCTCTTCCCCCCTCCTCTTCCCCTCTCTGTCTTTCTCCCTCTCCCCCTCTCTCCCCCCTCTCTCTCTTGCTTTGTCTCTCTTCCTCTCTGTCTTTCTCCCTCTCCCCCCCTCTGTCCCCCTCTCTTTTGCTCTGTCTCTCTCTTCCTCTCTGTCTTTCTCCCTCTCCCCCTCTCTCTCTCTCTCTGCCTCTCTCTCTTTTCCTCCCCCTTTCATGTCAAAGACACGCTGCAGCGCCCGTCAAATCCTCGGATTAGCCGACATCCACAAAGCCGTCTGGCGCAGGGGAACGGCGCCCGTGGGGCCGCGGCTAGGCTAGGAGCCCGGGCGCGCGGCGAAGGGCGTGCAGGTTTCAGTCCCAAACGGGGCACTGCCCTTCAGCACACAGCTTCACCTTGCGGCAATTATCCATCTGCATGACCGGATGGGATACACACAGGGATACACAGGACGTAAATAAGCTAATCTGTGTACCCTGAATTAATATGACTTCTATTATGATATTATAGAATGTTGGCACAAGTGAAATTCTATTGGATGATTTTCATCATGGTTTATTTCTATAACTGTTCCTATAAATAAAAAAAAGAAAACCTCAGCGACTTCATCAAAGAGTTCTCTCTGAGAGCCGACTTATAAGGATGCAAATCAAATGGCGGCGATGCGCGGCTTATCTCTCCCAGAATGCCGTGCGTCTGCTTCCCTCTTATTTCCTTCGCAGAGAAAAAGCTGCTCTGTTCAGTCATCAGAAACACGCCTCCCAAGAGACTGGGATTTCTGCTGAAGCTCATTGCAGAGATGGGGAGAGATACTGGCTTAGAGGCGGGGAAGTGGTTGACAAAAGTCTTTGATACGAGCGGCACGCGCTTTGAATTTAAACAAGAGTCTGTGTGTGTGTTTGTGTGTGTGTGTGTCTGTGTGTGCGGGTGAGTGTGTGTTTTTGTGTGTGTGTGTGTGTGTGTGAAGCTGCAACCACAAGTACTGAAAAGTCATTACTTGCTGCTTCTCTCAAGAGTTGGGTTTAGTGGTCGGGGCTGTGATGCGGTGTCAGTTTTGGGCCCGTGTCTGGTCGAGAGTGTACAGGAGGAAAAAAAACACTGGCCCCATTATTCTGCTAAAAAAAAACAGAGAGAGCAACAAACCGAGGTTTAAAGACAGCCTATGGCTTGACAGGTTGATGGCCGGGCTGTGGCAAGCTCGCAGCCAAAGAGGCTTCTGGGTCCTTCCTAAAAACGGACGAACCGGCCCTTTAAGGACGAGCCAGCAACAGCAACACCTGGGCTGATTATCAGTCAGCGATGATCACCACGGCCTCAGCCGTGCCGCCTGTACGTCAGTCTGCCGCTGTCCGCGGTTCTGAAGCTCTCGCTGCGGGAGCTGGAGCAGCTAACCGGCAGCCGAAGACGCCAGAACAGCCCTTCTTGGCTCCCTCGAGCTCAAACAAGCCCGTTGTTTGCCAGGCACACAGGAGAGCGGAGCGCGCCGGAGGGTGCTATTTACCTGCACTTAGCCGAGCGTACGTTTCCCACGACTGAGTCATCCTGGCGCGCTGATTGTTCCTTTCAATTAAGGCGGGGGCCGGCCGCGGAGCCGGAGAGCGAGCTGGGCCTCGCTCGCACGCTTCCGCCGAGCAAACAAAAGCGTCAAATTGAGCGCGCGATTGTAGTCGCTAGCACAGAACCGCAAACTTGAACAGCGGCTAATTGCTAATTACATTACAGTCTATTGCAGCTAATAGCAGCTGTGCAAACAGACAAAGCGAGTCGAAAGAGTTTCTGTGAGTGTAAGTGAATCGTGAAGACGTAGTGGGAGCCCGAGCGTCCGCACGTGATTGGCTAACCGTGACTCCAAGTCCACGGCAGAGGGATGCGATTGGCTGGGTTGTAGCAGAGGACCAGGCCAGGAAAATGACTTTCTCGTCCGGTATGACACAACACAGAATGACTGTTTGAATGGATTCTTCACAGTTACCAGTGGCAACAGACAGTCTAGCCGGACGCTTGCCTGGAGGTTGGATCATGCTTGGGCCTCCTCCTCCCTGCTGTTAGAATACCAAATGAAGTGAAGTCAGCGGAGGGAGGATGCTGCTCATAGTGCTGCTCATTGTGAGCTCATAGTGCTGTTCATGGTGCTGCTCATGGTACTGCTCATAATGCTGCTCATGGTGCTGCTCATAGTGCTGCTCATGGTGCTGCTCATGGTGCTGCTCATGGTACTGCTCATAATGCTGCTCATGGTACTGCTCATAGTGCTGCTCAGTAGACACACTAACTGCAAGTGCACTTGCCAAAGGGTTTGTGCACGGGCCATTGGCGAGGGGGAATCGGCCGGGCGGCGGCCCGGCTGCCGAGGCCGTGAAACGGATCAGATCCGGGGGGTGTCCCGGCAGGAAACGCCCCGACCTTTCAAACCGCGCCCAACACGGCGGGGCCTGACCCGGCCGGGCCGTGAGGGAGGGATATAATTTGACGGGCTTAATGGAACGGAGAAAGCTGGCTTCCACTGCGGGCGCCTTCCGGAATGGAAGGGGAGGGGGGGGGTGAGGGGAGGGGTGGGGAGAGGGGGGGGTGATTTAATGAGGTGATTTAACAGAATGGCTTTTCCAATTGAGCACGGGTAGTTTGAGAAGGAAAATAACTGCGGGTTTTTAATATGCAAATGCATTTTAAACACTGAGTACTATAAACTGCGGTCGGAATTCAATCAGCGCTTGCCCTCTGCCCTGCAAACGTGTGTTTGCATTTGCTGCATTCGACATGGTTCGTACTGAACGTTGGCATCGTTAAGAAAGTGTCTGCTTTAACTCATTGAAGAGTAGGTTTTTGTAATGCTATTTAGAACTCTAGAACTCCAGTGTTCTAGAACTCCGGTGCTTTCAGTAGCGATTGTGACATCAGCATTAGAATGTTCGGTTAAGAACGTTCTAATCGGACGTTTGTGCCCGTACGCCTTAAAGGGTTAAACTGAATGAAAGCTGCAGGTTTTGAGGAAGCATGCACGCCTTAACTTACATTTAGAACCTTTTTTTTCTTTTTTTTTTACTTTTAAATTCTGTGGAGTGGACCTGGCCGCCCACGCTGAGTGGCGCACTGAGAGCAGTGAAGTGGACACGGCCTCTCGACCCCCCCGCGGCTAATGGCGCGGCGGCGCGTTCGTTACCGCTGGCAACCCTGCGGCCGTTTCCTAGCGGTCGGCCCTGGCTAGCGCCGGCGCGGCCGGCCTTATGGGGAGATCCCGCTGGCGCGCTAGGACTGGGCTAGCGTGGGGGCGGAATGTAATGACACCAGTGAGAACAACGGCTTGGACTCAGCTGAAAAGGAAATGAATCTGGATTCAATCACAACTTGAAATTTGAGCTACAAACAAGCGTAGCCTCTCTTCCTAAACCTGTGGTTTAAACTCCAGCTAAGCATGTAATTGACCCAGTAACAACAACACCACCAATAATAATAATAATAATAATAATAATAACAATAATAATAATAATAATATTAATAATAATAATAATGATAATAATAATAAGAGCAGCTCAGTAGAAACCCTAATGGTGGCATCTCCGCACAGCCGATGTTTACGGTAGGAGTTGCTGAGGGGTGAAATGGCCACCTGGGGCAGGTTTTCGCACCGCAGCCTTTCGATTACGAGCGCGGGTCCTCGTCCGCACCGCCGCACGGCCGCCCGCTTCCCGCCGGAAGGCAAACGAGCCGCGCGAGCGACAGGTTCGAGGCGGCGGGGGCAGCGTGCAGTTCAGGGGCAGAAAATGTCTCATTATCGGCTGAAAACAACCCGGTCGTTATCCGCATCCTATCCTCCCGAGACCAGGCTGAACATTTTTTTTTAAACTTTAATGACTTAACGCAAGTGTCCTGGGTGACGAAAGCACGTTCCAGTATGAAAATACTTAGAATTATTTTATTGAATGACCTTTCTAGCGTAGGCTTCAGCATAGTACGGTGGTAACCAACCCTGTTCCTGGAGATCTACCGTCCTGTAGGCTTTCACTCCAACCCTAACAAAGCACACCTCATTCAGCAGCAAAAGATTTGCATTGAGCTGCAAACTGGTAGAGTCAGGTGTGCCAAATTAGTGTTGAAATAAAAACCTACAGGGCAGTAGATCTCCAGGAACAGGGTTGGTTACCATTGGCAGAGTAGAGTATACGGATCTTGAGATTAAGACTAAGGACTAAGGAAAAAATAATGTCCAGGTTGTAGGAGGATGTGTGTATTTTAATCATTTGCAAATTATCATTGGAAAGAAAGCCAGCAATATTCCAAAACACATTTCGTATTTTAATCTGTTTACCCAAATAGTACACGCCGCAGTGTTTTCCGAGTCACATGGAACGGCAAAGCTAGTAGCCACGGGCGGCCACTGTTCAAAACACAGCGCAGCTAGCCGTATTTCATCTGGAACTTAAACATAATTGGCCCGAATACCGCCATTTTGGTGTTTACATTTACATGTTTATTTCAACGCGCGTGTTTATGTCATTTTGTGTGTATTTCATCAAAGTCACTTGTCAGGGTGTTGGGCCAACGCGTTTCATTGGTCTACCGGTTCACACCCCAAGTTAATCGTTTGGAACCATTTACCCTGAAGTCACCGGGTAATCGGTTCCAAAAAGAAAGGGTTCCCCTCCTCTTTCTCTTGTTGTCACATCTCGTTTACTGAAGTTGCCACCAAAGGCCCAAAGCATGCTGGGATATTATTCAATGAATGAGTGGATGAACAATACATAGCTTCCTAGGACCCAGGTCATTTTTGTCCCCTGTAGAGGACATGGATTATGTTGTAGTATGCTGAAATCTACACTACAAGGACATTCGGTAAAAATAAAATAAATCATATTTTTGAAACTTTTTTTTTCTGCCGTGTCTCAGGAGGATGTACTCGGTTCTCATTTGCCGTTTCCTGCCCGTTAGCCCCGCCCACGTGCGCAACAAGTCATTCTGACCAATGGCGCCGGCTTCCCAGATGCCGCCTAATGGCCATCTGGTGTGTCCGACCTGCCCCTGCTCATTTTAATTAGAGCTCTCCGTGCATGTGAGCGAGGTGCTGTCGGGCTGTGCCAGAGGAGGTCATGTGACTCAGATATCCTCTCCTCCTTTGTAGCGTGTAGGGTTTTTTTTTTCCCATTTGAAATTCCTCCGGTACATTTTTCAAGGACAAAAAAAAAAAAACTTTGCTCTGCCTGGTTCTTTTGAACAAAGTCTGCCCCTTATTGCAACAGCCTTGAAAGGGGGAAAGCTTCACCCTAGTGTTAATTTCTGAGAGGAAATGAATATGTCCGCCAATAACGCAGTAACAAAAAGCACATCGGTTACAAAATTCTCTCGGAAGGATCGGCCCCGGCGCTGCGTTTTTTCGGATCACCGTGGCAACCACGCCCACTCCCGGCGCTTTTTTCGCGGCGCGCCGGTGAGTCACAGAGGCAGGGGTGCGTTCGCGGGGCGAGGACAGAAAGAGAACGAGACGCCCACAAAACCGATAAAAACCGAGTTTTTCTAACCCTTCCGACTGCTGAAAAACCAAACAAAAAAACCCACAAAGCAGTACGTGGAATTCAGATGTTCCTATTTTCCATCCGGCTCCTGCCCTAAGCTCCTATTTAATCATACCTCTGTTTATATCCGAAGTCATGTCTGAGCGCCTCTGGCATCCCTGTTATGTAAGCAACCCTCAGGTTCCCCTTTCCTTGAGCCAGAATGGCGTGGTGAGCGACCGCGGGTCTGATGCGGAGCCGTAATGGAGGCCAGCTCCAGAGCCGTTAGCCGCGACCCAGCCGCTCCGCACTGGGGAGAGGAGCGTCGGGACGCTAGTCGCGCTCGGGGAGGATCCTCTGATACGCCGATGAGACGCAGCCAGGAGGGCCGAAGCGCTTCGATTCCACGCGTTTTCGAGTAAAAATGTTTTTTTTTAAAACTAGAATGAAAAAAAACTCAAGATAGGCTAGGAGGAGTTTTGAGAGTTTCCAGGCGGATGACAAAGCCGTTTGGTGAATGGTGAGGGGTGTGCGGCGTGGCGCGGTGTTTACGCGGGTCGGTCTCCTTCTGCCCAAACGCCGCCCCCGCCGGTTCCCGCCCGGGCTGCCGGGGCGATCGATGGCGTTCCCGAGGAGGGTCGATGGAGCGGGCGATCCCGGGCCCTCTGTCTGATGAGCGGCTCGCGGTTTGAGTCTTTCTCCCGGTTCCACCGTCAGCGCCCCCCCGCTACGCTGCTGCCCCCCCCCGGCCCCTGCCGAGCCTCAGACGCCATCGATTAGCGCCATGCTGCCGCCTCTTCCCGCCCGCAGTTTTTCTCAGAATTCAGACCAGGCCCACACCTCCACGTTGGATCTGCCAACACCTTTAACTCTTTGTAGAGTAGGTTTCTTTGGAATGTTTTTTTCCCTCTAAATTCTAAGTCAGTGTTCTAGAACTCCGTTGCTTTCAGTCACCAGCAGTGATTGTGACATCAGCATTAGAATGTTCAGTTACGAACATTCTAATCACACATTTCTTCTCACACTGCTCCTTCCTGTAAAGCATTACGTGTAAAGCATGAAGCGTTAACTCTGTCTGTAGTTTATGTGGGTCCAGGGGGAATCGTATTGTGTTCTGTCGGACCACAATATGCTCGCATTAGAGTTGATTCAACACTGGCTGCACTTTCTGCTGGGGTAGGAGAGGGTCCAGACTGCTGATAATCTCTTGTTGGCCTTGCAGAGTCTCTTCAACCCGTTCTCCGGTTCTGGTGCAAGAGGGGCCCCGTCCGTTGAAATTAACATGAGCTTCTGTCAAGGTAATTTCTGCGCTTGCTGTTGCTATTATTGCTGTTTTTGTTGTTGTTGTTATTGTTGTTGTCGTTTTTATAAAAGGTGCAAACGTGTGCTTCGCATCCCATCTGCAAGCAGTGTCTGTTGTTGCCATGGTGCCGGGGAATTTCTGCCGGCAGTCCGATCTACGTGTCCCGTCCCTCTCTCTGTCGGCTGGGGGGCTTCGTGTGCGGCAACTCGGAGTGACTGCGTAAACGTCCTCCCGGTGCATTGTGGGATATCGCTGGCAGAGGTGGTTTTAGCCCAGCTGAGAGGCTGCCGGCGAAGGCGTGGCTTTGTTGAAGTGGGCTGCAGTGTGGCATAACGGGTAAGGAGTTGGTCTTGTAACATAAAGGTCGCAGGTTCGATTCCCGGGTAGGACACTGCCGTTGCACCCTTGAGAAAAGGTACTTAACCTGCATTGCTTCAGTATACATCCAGCTGTATAAATGGTCGCAATGTAAATGCTATGCATAATGTTGTATAAGTCGCTCTGGATAAGAGCGTCTGCTAAATGCCTGTAATGTAATGCAATGCAGTGAAGTGCAGTGTTCTTTTAAGGTCGACTTTCTCACCGTAGAAGCAAAGGGGCGTTAAAACTGCGGTGCCCTGGATCGGTGAAGGTTCGATAGCGTTGGATTTATCGAGTGCTCTGTGTGAGCCGTTCTTTACGTGTTTTTACACTGCAATCACTGAAAGGCCTCGCTAGTGAGCGAGGATCACTTAAATCGAATCACTCTTTGGAACACGTTTCTCCACAGTGTCCCTGGCAGTGCAGTAGCCTACGCAAGCTCTGATTCGGTCAGCTAAAACGTGACCCTAGGACACACTTGATGCAGATTGCACATTTCCGGCACACTCATTTTTAATGAATTTTGGTGTTTACTTGAAAATCATGTTCGAGAGTAAAAAAAAACGGAACTGAGCGTTCAGTTGCAACATCACGCTCCTTACCCAAAAGAGTAGCGTGTTAATGTAGCTCAATTACTAATCTACACCCTGATGTGAAAATGCAGACTGCCAATTCATTTCGAGTTTAAACCACTGTTACGAGGACTGATAAGTCCTGCTTGATTATAGCTTGTGAATGTGCGCACGTGCTTTTCAAATTAAGAACACCTCTCTGCTCAGGTGTATTCTGGGTAACCCAGTAATACCCCCCCTTTCAGCGTGAAAACTTTGACGTCGAACGAAACTGGTTAAAAGAGTGCGTGAAAAGAGAAACCTCTTTCTAACATCTTGCATTTTTTAGTTTCATCTAAAATAGGCCGCGGAGGAGATGAACTCGGGTGTAAACAAGGAAAACGTTTACCGACAGCTGTTTTACGAGCGGCTTGAAAACAGCGATCCGAAGTACCGTAGAAGCTTTCGAAACACATTTTTTTAAAAACACTCCGTGCCTGCGCAGCCTATCGCAGTCTGAAGACTACAGGCTTTGGCTGCTTTGTGCTTCGGGGAAAGTTATGCGGTCTACACACCGACGCAGTCGCAAAATTAAAATACTGCTAATAGTGCTGCTAGTACTATTTACTCAGCTGAAAGAAGCATTGGCGCAAGCGCGCGGAAAGGACAGGGTGTTTGGGCTGGACGAGAGGCTGTTATTATCATGATTATACGTCTGCTCTTCTCCCTCGTTAATATACAGCGCGGCGCGTCCTTAAATGGCGGCTGCGGTGCTTTTCCCTTAGTGAACGGCGTCGCGGCCAAAGTAAATCTGGGCCGCGTTCCTTCGCGAGTCGGGAGTTGAGGACGGAAGGTTAAACGCGGGCCCGGGTCGGGGGCGGGGGGGAAACACCTGATCTTCAGGAGCGCGTTTTGGTATTTGTAACGCCCCCCCCTTTCGCGTTCTGTTGCGGGACGACCGGGGGGTAACGCGAGCCGTCGGACGAGGCGGGGCTCCGTCTCCGCGGGAACTTCGCGAGCCCTTTACGGCGTCCTGAGGAAGTTTACGCCGGAGAATAACAACAGTAGCTGGGGTTCGGGCTGGTTTTATGGGCTTGGAAGATGCCCCCCAGCCATGAAAACCTACAGCTTTGGTACTTCACCAACTGCAACACTCACAGGTCTGCCCAGAAGCACATATACATGTACATACACACACACACACACACACACACACATACAGACACACACACACACACACGCACACACACACACATACAGACACACACACACACACACACGCACACACTCGTACACACATACACATATATACACACACACACACACACGCACACACATACAGACACACACACACACATACACACACACTCTCACACTCACACACACACGCACACATACAGACACACATACACACACACTCTCACACTCGCTCACACACACACACACACACAGTGCTTCTTCTCACTCGGTCCTCATGTTGGGGCCCTCTCTGAGCAGGTGGTGGGAATTCATACCGAGCTGACGCAAAAAAGGCTGAATTATTCATCTGTGTTTCATAAGATCAAAGAGCTGAAAAAGAGCGGTCTTATAAGGAGCGGGCGCAGTGCATTGTGGGTGAATGTTTCGGTCAAGGCCCTGAGCACAATGAATTGCTTTTCTTAACGTTAACCGGCGAACGTAAACGTGATTCCATGAACGGGTCTTTGTGAGAGTTGCTCAGGTCCTTGAAATGGGCTCTTCACAGCAGGTTCTCCGAGTGGTTTGGCTCCAGCAGGACTGAAAGCTCGCTGAAGCTCAAACACACGGGTGGTCCCTCATCACGGTGCCTCGCCACACGGCAAGGCCCAGCTCACGGCGCCGTCGGCACTGTCGACGGAGTGAAAACAGGCTCCCCGTCAAAGACGGCACGAAGAACACGGACACGAGGGCACCTGCGCTTTTAAAGGGGCACAGACTGACCCCCCCGCTTCCCTTTAAACCCCGGAGGGGGGGCATTTATTTCACGACAGCCTGCGAGAGGCTCTGTCGGAGAGCGCACAGCTGAACATTCACTCACGCTCTCCTGTTTCAACGCTCTCTGCCCCTTTGTTTTTCTACCTTGGGGGAAAAAAACGGAATTAATTTGGAGCTTTTAATTAGATGCGCGAGTTAAGTGAGGGTGAAGTGCTGATTGGCCGAGAGAATGGTGCTTCAGAAGCGCTTGTCGCCGCGGCGTTGAGGACCTGAAGGGTGCTCGAGCGCTTCCTGCGTGGGGGTGGGGTGGGGGGGGGGGGGGTAAGAGCGGGCCCCTCAGCAGCAGCACCGCACAGAGAGCGTCTGGGGGGGGGGGGGGCGGGGTCAGGAGGGTGAGCTCCGTACATGAGGTCCTTATCCTAATGCTGTCAGCACAATGAGCAGAAACAAATCCCAAATTATGCAGCACAGGGGGGATTTACCGGCTTTATTTAATAAACACCAGCTTTCTGTGCTCTCCCCATATACTCCCTCTCTCTCTATCTCTCTATCTCTCTATCACACACACACACACATGCACCCACACACACACACACACACACGCACACACACACACACACACACGCACACAGACACATACGCACACACACACACACCACAGACGTGTGCACGAACACACACGCACACACACACAGACACAGACACAGGCACACACACACACACACACACACCCATGCACACACACACACACACACACAGACACATACGCACACGCACACACACACACCACAGACGTGTGCACGAACACACATGCAAACACACACATGCACACGCACATACATGCACGAACACACATGCACACACACATACACACACACACACGTAGTAGATGCTTTGACTGGGATGCTGGTGTGATCTGCCCTGTTGGGAAAATGACAGAAGGATCTGTAACTCTGATTATGTTCAGTCTCTCTCTCACTCTCTCCCTCTCTCTCTCTTTCTCTTTCTGAGTCACAGCAGCTTGGATGAGTCTCTCTGAAACTCCTCTGTCTGGGCGCCCAGCAGGTCTGCAGTTTGCACACTGATGCAGGAGCCTCCCTGCGTCTCTGTGGCACCCTTTCAAGGCGTCCGTGTGAGAAACAGTCCGCGTGTATGTTTTTTGGGAAAAGGCACTGCACACGCCCGTTCCTCGGGTTAAGGGTGTGGCTTCGTTCTGCTCACGGGAAACGAACGATCGGCGTCGAAACGATCCATTCGTTTCCAAATAAACGAGCACAGCTTGGTATGGGAGAAAGCCTGCCCATCTGTGTCACAGTACTCATAACGGGTATTTTAAACAGGCACGCAAAGGGCACCTATGGAAATACGTCGGGTCTTAATGTTACTCAGTACACATTTTGCATTTTTAAAGTGTGTCAGTGTAGGGCTGCTGGGTGGCCCGTCCCGTTAAGGGACCGTGTCGGCGTGTGGCCGAGCCCTGATCTCCGGGATGGGACCCCCCCCCCCCGACCGGGCCGGCGTCGACCGCGGACGGGCATAAAAACGAGCGTTATTTCCCCCGAGGGGGCGAAAACACCGATAAATTAATTCAGCGCGCTTGCAAATTAATTTTAAAGTAGACCCCCCCCCCCCGCCCCTCACCCCCAAAAGGAATAAAGGCCTGCGTATCAGAATGCTAATTCGGAGCAGCAGTTTGATTAATTAGAAGCTGTGATCTCTAAAGCGTCTGCGAGAGGGATTGCGAGCGCGGGAGCGATTACGCCAAATCGCGGTTCCAGAACGTTCCGCCTGAGAGAACGAGGGGCGTCGGCTCCGAGGCTCCTCCCGCCAATCGCCGTTTTTCGGGTTTTGATCGAAACGGATTCCCCCTTTTATTACGTGCCTGGGCGTTTGTTATGTTCTTTTTTTCTTCTTCTGCTTTTGTCGCAATGGATAAAGAAGCCGGTTTCAGCAAAAAGAAAATGGGAGCAAACCCTCCCTGGGAATAATTTAAAAGCCGAGGCTCTCTCCAAAATGCGTTTTAACGCTCCCGAAAAAACCCGAGCCCCGTGAATTACTGAGGCTCGGCGGCGAGGCCCCGAAATATAATGAGGGGCGGCGAGACCTTCTCGCGATGGAGCGTCTCACCGGCCGCCAGGCGCTGGAGCTGGGGGGGGGCAGGGGTGGGGGGGGGGGGGGGCACCTGCTTTAAAACTGAAATCCCGACCACGCAGGGGAGAGAGAAAGAAAGGACAGAAAGACAGAGTCTCACCTCTGCACGGTCAGTCGAGAGGGAGGAACAGAAAGGAACAAGACAGAGCAAGGAGGGGAGAGCAAGATATATATTATATATAGAGATACAGAGAGAGAGAGAGAGAGAGAGAGAGTTGGAGAGAGAGGCGGAGAGGGGGGAGAGAAAGAGAGGGAGAGAGAGAGGGCGGGAGGAAGAGAGAGAGAGAGGGGGTGGCAGAGAGAGAACTTGAGTGACACCAGAGACTGACAAAACATATTACACTACAGTTCACACAATTAAAATGCTGTTAGTACAACTATCTCATTTTCACAAATTATAATTGTACGAGTAGTAATTATTTCAAGTAAGTATTTCATGTTGTACTTCTAATGTTATACCACTGGTTTTGCATGTTTCTTATTTGCTTATGTACTGCATGTGCTTTATGCCAATAGAGCATATTAAATTAAGAGAGAGAGGAATGAGAGAGCGAGAGAGAGAGAGAGAGACAGAGACAGGGAGGGGGGAGAAGAGAGAGACAGAGGGAGAGGGAAAGAGGGCAAGAAAGGACAGGGGAAGTGAGAGGAAGGGGGAAGAGAGAGATACAGAGGGAGAGAGAGAGATACAGAGGAAGGGAGAGAGAGATACAGAGGGAGAGAGAGGGAGGGGGAGAGGGAGACAGAGTGAGGGGGGGAGAGAAAGAGAGATACAGAGGGAGAGAGAGAGGAGGAGAGAGGAGGAGAGAGAGGGACAGACAGAGATACAGAGGGAGAGAGAGAGAGACAGACAGAGATACAGAGGGAGAGAGAGGGAGAGGGAGAGAGGAGGAGAGAGAGAGGGACAGAGAGAGAGAGAGAGAGGAGGAGAGAGAGGGACAGAGAGCGATACAGAGGGAGAGAGAGAGGAGGAGAGAGAGAGAGAGCGCGGCGGGGTCCAGCGGGCGGGTGGCAGTGTGATGAATGTGCAGGCAGTTTTTCTGCCAGCCAGTCAGCAGCCCTGCACGCGGCTCCCGGGGATCGCTCGCGTCTGAGCGCGCTCAGACCGGCTGCACAGCTCCCCCTCGGCCAGCGAGAGGAGGAGGAGGAGGAGGAGGGTCACCCACGCGTCGGCCCGACCCGCGTAGGCCCGGCGGGAGGAGGCGACTCTCTCGCGCCCGAGCCGTGTGGCCGCTCCAGGTTTGGGCAGAGGCGGCGTAACCGTGCCGCTGGGGGCGACCTCCTCTCCGGTGTACCGATGCTACGGAGCCCCGTGCCGTTCCGGTAAGGGGGGAGGGGGGACGGGGCGGGGTGGGGGGCGCAGGATGCCGCCGTGGACAACGCATCCCCTCTATCTCTCTCTCTGTGCAGATTCTGTTTATCCGCTTCCCCCATTCCTGCACCGCTGACTGTCTGACTGTTTCTTTGTTCGGCTGTTTGTGTGCCTGTTTTTCTGTATGCCTGTTTGTTTGTCGGTTTGTTTGCCGGTTCGTGTGTTTTTCTTCGCCGCGGGTTTGCAACGCGGTCCGGTGCTGCTCGCGGGCAGCTGGGGAGGGTGAAACTGCAGCTTGGAGAACCGGCGGGAGATTTATGACTCCCCGGAATAAAGTCCCGTCCTTCGGGGAGCCACGAGCGGTAAATCGGGAAGAACTGGGTCAGGGCGGGTCAGAGCGGGTCAGAACGGATCGGAACGGGTCAGCTTTAAAATGCAGTTTCTTACAAAAAAAGGACAGATGCTTAACGAAGTCTCATGCGACCAAACCGCAGAATCTTTAACCCACTATCATGAGAAACAAAATGGCGACCTGTCCCGGCGACATTGTGGGGGAATTTGGGGTCCAGGGGGGGCTCAAAACGTAGCACCGAGTCAGCGACGATGTTTGGCTTAGCGGAAAGCGCGACAGTACCCGTTATCGCTAACCTTCGCCCCCGAAACGTGGCCGGGAGAGAGAGCTCCCCGTTCTCCGTGCCAGGGGTGCCGGGACCCCGCGCCCCTCTGAGATCTAGCCCGAATCTGTACGCTAGCCCGACAAGTTGCTGAAACCAAAAACAAATTTTCTTAAACGGTCGTGTGAAATGCGATTACTTCGCCGGTTTTTCGTCCGAAGCTCAGGAGAAATTAAAGCGCGGCTATAATGACCGTCGTCGTGGAAACGTGTAGAACGCCGACCTTTTCGGATTTAAATGCCAGTGTGTTTAGCGCGTAAAAAAGAGCCTCGGAGGCTTCCCGCCAAAAGCGGCACACGCCGGTTACTTCCTGTCCGTCTGCCTGTGATTTCCTGTGAGGTCGATTTGCAGAAACGTTCAATTTTCTTTTTTCTTTTTTTTCCACGGAATGCTAATAAGCAGTCACGGATGAGTGGTTATTACGGGTCAACGTGTTTTCTCTCTCGGATGCCAAGGTTAAGCACCGCTCCAGAGAAGAGCTCTGAGCGCTGGGATGAAAGGCCTTTGTTGCCGTCGGAAACGTCTCTTCTGACTCAGAGGAGCAGGAGGGCGGAGAGATGAGCAGCCAGGCTCGATGCACGGGGGCGCTCCCTGAACCGAATGAAGGCTCTGGGGATGAGCTGGTCTACTGGTATAAACTGTGCATCGGAATGGGCACACACACACACACACACACAGACTCACACACTGACACACACACACACAATGACACACACATACGCGCACACACACGCACAGACACACACACAGACTCACACACAGACACACACACACACAGACTCACACACAGACACACATAGACTCACACACACACACACACACACGCACTCAGACACACACACACGCACATACACGCAGACACACACATGCACACACACAATCTTTCCCAGCGTGACGATGTAGCATCTCAAATACAGAAAAAACCACCGCAGGAAAAGAAAAAAAAAAAGAAAGAAAAGCAGAAGGAGCAGTCGGCAGCATATTGTGCTGCGAAGCTAATTTACACCTTCCGAGGGTCAACGCTATCTGTAACGTTCGTAAAAAAAGAACACTACTGCTCCAGCGCTATGGCGCTCAGCTGGCAACTGACGGGCGCCGTTAATAATATTATTATCATCGGTGCGTGCGCCAGGGAGGCGGACTTGAATTGCGGGGGTCACTCTTTTATCTGTCGCTGTAAAATCGGGGGGTTCTTTCGCCCGGACGTGGGGGTCACGCGCGTTTAGCGGTGCTTTACTGCGCAGATCCTCCTGCCCGACATCGCTGTTTTTTTTTGGGGGGGGGGGGTTACCCTCTCTATCCAGCACGGTTCTCTCAGTCATTTCTGAGTCAGAGCATTTGGCCAGACAGAGTGAGAGGCCGTCCAGCTCGTGTGTCGCATCAGATCCAGTCCCTCCTCCGAATCCCAAGAACCGCAGTGCCCATCCACACACTGGAACAGAGCCTTAACAGATACCAGACTGTGGGACCCATCCACACACTGGAGCAGAGCCTTAACAGATACCAGACCATGGGGCCCATCCACACACTGGAACAGAGCCTTAACAGATACCAGACCATGGGGCCCATCCACACACTGGAACAGAGCCTTAACAGATACCAGACCATGGGGCCCATCCACACACTGGAACAGAGCCTTAACAGATACCAGACCATGGGGCCCATCCACACACTGGAACAGAGCCTTAACAGATACCAGACTGTGGGACCCATCCACACACTGGAGCAGAGCCTTAACAGATACCAGACCATGGGGCCCATCCACACACTGGAACAGAGCCTTAACAGATACCAGACCATGGGGCCCATCCACACACTGGAACAGAGCCTTATAACAGATACCAGACCATGGGGCCCATCCACACACTGGAACAGAGCCTTAACAGATACCAGACCATGGGGCCCCATCCACACACTGGAGCAGAGCCTTATAACAGATACCAGACCATGGGGCCCATCCACACACTGGAACAGAGCCTTAACAGATACCAGACCATGGGGCCCATCCACACACTGGAGCAGAGCCTTAACAGATACCAGACCATGGGCCCCATCCACACACTGGAACAGAGCCTTAACAGATACCAGACCATGGGGCCCATCCACACACTGGAGCAGAGCCTTATAACAGATACCAGGCCATGGGGCCCATCCACACACTTGAGCAGAGCCTTATAACAGATACCAGGCGATGGGGCCCATCCACACACTGGAACAGAGCCTTAACAGATACCAGACCATGGGGCCCATCCACACACTGGAACAGGGCCTTAACAGATACCAGACCATGGGGCCCATCCACACACTGGAGCAGAGCCTTAACAGATACCAGACCATGGGGCCCATCCACACACTGGAACAGGGCCTTAACAGATACCAGACCATGGGGCCCATCCACACACTGGAGCAGAGCCTTAACAGATACCAGACCATGGGGCCCATCCACACACTGGAACAGAGCCTTAGCAGATACCAGACCATGGGGCCCATCCACACACTGGAACAGAGCCTTAACAGATACCAGACCATGGGGCCCATCCACACACTGGAACAGAGCCTTATAACAGCTACCAGGCCATGGGGCCCATCCACACACTGGAACAGAGCCTTAACAGATACCAGACCATGGGGCCCATCCACACACTGGAACAGAGCCTTAACAGATACCAGACCATGGGGCCCATCCACACACTGGAACAGAGCCTTATAACAGATACCAGACCATGGGGCCCATCCACACACTGGAACAGAGCCTTAACAGATACCAGACCATGGGGCCCATCCACACACTGGAACAGAGCCTTATAACAGATACCAGACCGTGGGGCCCATCCACACACTGGAACAGAGCCTTAACAGATACCAGACCCTGGGGCCCATCCACACACTGGAACAGAGCCTTAACAGATACCAGACCATGGGGCCCATCCACACACTGGAACAGAGCCTTAACAGATACCAGGCCATGGGGCCCATCCACACACTGGAACGGTGTGGGAGGGGGAACCGGGACATCCGTTTTAATCGTTTCGTCGAGTCCCCGGCAGGGCAGCGAGGGCGGGAGGGGCGAACCGAATGACCGCGGGGCGGGCGGGAGCCTCCGTGGGCCAGAGAGATTAGCCGGAACATTGACACTGACAAATCCAGTACATTAAAGCATCGGGGGGAGGAGGAGGAGGAGGAGGAGGGTGTGGGGAGGGGGGGGGGGGGGGCGAGCCAGCATGCAGCCTGTGTGCGGGGCGGTCGAAACGGGAAAAGGATTAAGGGCGAAATAAAAGGCGTGTCCCGGAAAAAAAAGGACCCGTCAGCAAAAAAGGTGCTTGATCACAGGGGCCCCCGAAACATACCTGCGGGGCCCGATAACGAGCCTTCAGCACGAAGAACAACGGGCTTGTTTAAGGTAACAAAAACAGCGCAATTAATACAAAGCCCTCCCGTGCTAAACAACAAAGATGCTATCTGGCTGAAGAATTTTACTTCCCTTTTAGAATTGCGTTCCCCGCGCTCTCCCTTTCAATTAGGCAAACAACAAACGTCGTGACAGCTACGAAAAGCCCACAGTAATTAGCATTAATGGCACTTCCAGGCTTTGAAGGTTCTCTTTTGTTTGAGGCTTTTGAAACTCGGTTCTTTTTGCACGGCGAAGTTTTACAGAAGCCTACGGTTCCCGCTTTTTCTGGGCCCATCAGAACGTGAGCTCAGTATGCGAGCCACTGTTTACTACTCCATAATTAACTACCAAAAATGAGATTTTATAAACGTGTCGGTTTGCATTGAGGAATCGCAATGCTGATGTGCCTCTGACTGCATGCATCTTGAAGATGCCGAACGTCTTCAGCCTTGAACGTTTGTCCCTTCCATTTCCACAAAATTAGCACATACTTTTTTTCATCTGTGACGGAATCACACTAAATTCTACCTTTGTTTAAAATACTAAACGTGAGAACGAGACGCGATTGAAAACGTGTGGAAAATAAAGGGTCAAAATGGTACACCGTGTGTTAGAAAACTGCTGAACTAATTCTGCCTGCTGTCGCGACGGCTGTTTGTCTCTATTTTTTTTTAGCTCAGAGGAGGACGAGGGTGTTGGAGCGGAAGGTAAGGACGGCGATCCGCGGGTCCCCGGCTTCGAGGAAAGCCGCGCTCGCCTCTCGGCCTGTGGCGTTCTCGGAAAACTAAAAGTACGGCGCGGGTTTGCGAGTCGACGACCGAGGCTCGGGTTCGTCTGCGCTCCGACGTGGCGGCCGCACAAATTGCGCTCTTTCCTGGAAAAAGTCCCGACGGCAATCCCGCCGTTGCCTGGCAACATGAGCGAGCGAGCGAGAGAGAGAGACAGAGAGAGAGAGAGAGAGAGTTGTAAATTCGGCCGTAACTGAAAAGAGAGCGCTGATGCAGCGTGGGTAAACACCGGGGCGTTCGACTCGGTCAGAAACGCGTACGCTGACTGAACTGGGCGGGCCTTCAGGGGCGTGAAACACGCCAGTCGATAAGCGTCAGCATGAGCTGATGATGGCGCGTACATCCATTACCACGACGACGGCTTTTTTATTAACGGTCAGCACTGTAGCCCGTCTCAGACGCGGTTTGCTGTGTATTGGCTGTGTCACATGGGCGCGGTGAGGTGAGCGCTTCTGACCGTAATGGAACGCGACTGCTACACGACAGAAACGAAGAGCAGCCAATGGGGGGGGGGGGGGGGGGGGGGGAGACCCTGGAGGGAGGCGGGACCTTGGACGCCGTGGCAACGTCCTGGCCCGCGGGGGCGGGGATAACAGCTCAGATTCTACTAGCCTCGGAAGGGGGGGCGGTTTAGGGCAGGTCACCTCAGGTTCTGCCACCCCCCCTGTCTGTGACACTCTCCTTCGCGGGAAGAACTGGTACCGCTACCTCGCTCTGAGTGGACTGTACCCCACACGCCGCACCTCACTGAAATAAGCCCCACGCTACGCGCTCGCTCTCCTCCGAAACTGGGCCTACGCCGCTCTCTCACCAGCCTTCCCGAAATTCTCAACGCCTCACTGTTTTCTTTTTTTTTTTACACCGCCGCTGGTGCATTAAATAACATTTTATTTGAGGTGGTTTGTCAACAGCTGCGCTGCTAAATATTCATGCTTGTCTCACGCTCTTGAAACAGGACCTGTTGCTGCTCGTCGCCTCTCGGAGTCCTTCAGGGCTGCTTTTCCGCCTCGACCTGTTCGTTCGCCGGCGCGCGGAAAGCTCGCCGCCGAGTCGCGTTGTTCTAGCGAAGCGCGGGTTTTTAAAAAATCTCTCCCGGACGCGGGCGAACACCGTTGAATGAATACGGATGAATACGGACCCCGCCGCTTTGATAAACGTCAGGTTGTTTTTTAAAAAGTCACGCTAGAATTCTGTTTATCACGCAGGAGCGCTAAAGGAAATGGGTCTCGATCCTTTCAGATCTTTCAGAAGCCGCACGGTCGTTCAGGGTCGTTCACAACCATCCCTGGACCCCGTAATGTGAGCTTTCAAAATTAGTTTAGGTTGGAGCGCTCCGGGGCACGAACGATATTTTCGTTTTGGGGCCACCCGTACCCCCCCCCCCAGGGCCGGCACAGGGCGGGAAGAGCCGACTTCTCTCTCATTCCTGTCGGGCTGCGGTCGCGTTAAGGAACTCAAAAGTGCTGCGCTTCTGTTTCACGCCCCATCTCTGTTTACGCATTATCTCTGCAAACATCATCAGCAATATTGACTTCATCTTGTAATGTGGGCAGCTGCAAATTTTATAGAAAACTAATTTGAAACCCAAAACTTTATATTCTCAAATTTGTATAAAAAGCCATTTTATATTTTTTATAAGTATTTTATGTCAAACCCAATACTTTGCTTCACTTAATTTTTTTAAGTACCACCGTAGGTCTTATTAAAGACCGAAACTCTTGGATTTGCCAGGGAGCTTCTTGCTTTAAACCACAAACTCTGAATGCTCCAACACCAGCCCCTGCGAAGCGGCCAGGTCCTCAGAAACTTCTGGAAATATCTAGATGTCCCTCATCGCACACACAACTTGTCTGGTGCAACTGAAAACATACAGTGAAACTGTCAATAATACTTTATTTAAAACATAGAAAATGAAGTGGCTTTTATGCAACTCCAATCAGTGGCTGAACTGACCGAGTGACTCAGAATTTGAATAAGGGGGGCTCAGGGGGCTTGGGGGCTGGCACAGATGCCAGGGGTCGCCGGTGCTGTTAGAACTGTGTGATGCAGGGCTGTCATTAGGGCTCTGCCCAGACCTGCATCTGCATGCCAGAGAAAGGGGAGGGAGGGGGGAGGGAGAAGAGGGAGAAAGAGAGAGAGAGAGGGTGAGAGGGAAAGAGAAGAGAAAGGAGGGAGAGAAAGAGACGAGGAGATGGAGGAATAGAGGGAGGGTGAGTGAAGTAGCGAGAAGGGAAAGGAGAGGGAAGAAGAGAGAGGGAGTGTGAGAGAGGTAGAGAGAAGAGAAAGGATGGAGAGAGAGAGAGAGAGCTGTGATTCACACAGACAGAGGAGAAATGAGGCGAAGTCTATCCCGCGGTGAGAGACACAGGGAGATAGGAACAGACGTGGAGCAGAGGCAGAGTTGGGTACGACACTCTCCAGGGGCTTGGAGCGACTCTGTTTCCGCACACTGTGGCCTGCCGCTGACCAACGCCAGAATACACCTTACTGAAATGGGACAATTCAAATACAAAATCACCAAATACTATTTTGTGACTGTGATTAATAATTGTAGTTTTATAAGACTTCAGGCTTATACCACGGTGTGTGGCTCATTGCTCGTCTGCTTTTGTTACTCCTGGAACGCCATTTGATTTGTGGTGATGAAATAATGGACCACAGACCACAGACCGCACGAGCGACGCACTTCCCCATAAGCTCTACTCCCAACTTCACCAGCTCTTAAACATCCACCCTCAAACCCATTCGCTGCTTCGTCTCATTTTTTTACTCTACTCTTCTGCACCAGAGTGGAATAAGACCTGAGCCGTTCGCACCAACGCCTGCTCCGCTGCAGCCAATCCTCCGCCTTCCTCATCGCGACCGCTAACATCCGCGATCGCTAGAATATTTCTCTGCTTCAGCCCGACAAACGCTGAATAGTTTTCGTTCGTAACATACGTTGTGTTCGTGTGAACTGAGTAAACGAAACGAGTGCAACACTAAATATTACATACGCGCCGATGCTCGACTGCGCATAAATGAATAGCGATTTGCATATATTATCGGATGCCTGTGAGCTTATTTACAAAATTACTGTTCCTTCAATCGCGTAATTTGTTCTAACCCATTTGCCACCTTAAGAACTACAAATCCTCAGAACTACAAATCCTCAAAACTACAAATCCTCAGAACTACAATTCCTCGAAACTACAAATCCTCAGAACTAGAAATCTCTGCTCGCTTCCGACCGCGGTTCCTCGCAGGCGTCCGGGCTATTGCGGGCGGATCTCAATCAACCGCAGCGCGTCCACGGACCGATACTTTCCTCCGCCAGGCACGACTAATCGCTCGCAGAGCGACGTGACCGGCGCCGCGCAAGTTTTTCGTCGCCGAGAAGACCGCCGTTCCTCGTTCTAGTTTCAGGGCGGCGGTAACGGAGAGGGAGAGAGAGAGAGAGAGAGAGAGAGAGAGAGAGAAGCCGTTCAGTCCCTGCGAGTAACTGGCAGCGCGTCAAGGTCTCTTTTTATAACCCTCTGGGCCCGATCGATACGGGGCCTATTAGGAGAACAATGCCGCCGCTCGCCCGCCAAACTCGCCGAGCGGATGCCTTTCAGTCCCCCCCCCCTGTGAAAATCGCTCTTTCTTCGTTATCTCCTCGTAAGCAGTGATTTATCACATAGATGTGAACGGCGCGCCGTTCTATAAATTATTTATTTGCTAAATAATCGCGTTTGGAGAGATGGCGGAGACGGAAAGGAACAGGAGTCTGCCCCCTTCAGCGCGCTCCCGAGGAGGGGGGGGGGGGGGGGGGGGCGATCGCTGTTCGGGCGAGCGTTTCGGCGAGGGCGCGGCGGGATGGCGCTCGAACGCGGGCGTCCTGTTTTTTCCGTCGCCGAGCCCCTTCCGCGCGCTCTGACGTCTTTACTACCGCCAGGACAGCCGGGCGGGGAGCGCACGATATTAATAATCATAATGAAAATAGAAAAAAAAAAGAATGGAAATAGAAAAGGCTTAGAGAGCAGGCCCTTCTCAGAAAGTGGCCCCCTGTCATTTATCTGCGGCTGTGGGGATCCGTATATTCAGCTCCAGGAGCAGCCGAGCGGTAAATTGCTTTCCTGTGGGAGCCGCCCGCATGCAGGGGTCAGGAAACAACGGCCGGGTTTCAGAGCGGCTCGCTCTCTCTCTCTCTCTCTCTGTCTCTCTGTCTGTCTCTCTCTCCCCCTCCCTCTCTCTCTGTCTCTCTCTCTCTCCCTCCCCCCCTCTCTCTCTCTCTCTCTCCCTCTCTCTCTCTCTCTGTCTCCCTCTCTCTCTCGCTCACCGTCTGTCACTATGTCTCTCTCCTTCTCTCACACACACACTCTCTCGCTCTCTGTCACCATTTCTCTGTCTCCCTTTAACAGTCTCTTTCGCATACTCTCTCTCACACACACACTTTTCTAAAAATGTTCCTATAGGGACCCGTTTCTATGGGGACCCCCCCCAGTTAGGGTTTACGGCTGCGGTCAGAGTGCCCCCAGCAACTCGCTACGGCACTGTGTCCCTCTCGCTGTGCTCGGTCGCTGCCTCTCTCCCCGGTCCTTAGACCGGCCCCGACTCAACCAGCGTGGCAAAATAAGGCCCCTCCCCTGCTTTATCGAGTAGCCAATGAGATCCCTTTCTTCACGCCATACAGATAGGGTGTACTCCAGAGAGGAGGTTCATCCTGATAACTTAATCTTGCACACACAAGTTGTCCTGTTGTCTTACCAATGGGTCCTCACCAAACTTAAAAGCCCAGTCACGTTTGGCCCCCCTCATAAACTCTTCTGTGTGGGACACTACCCACCAAGCCAATGCTCAAACCTCCATTCACAAAGGCGCAGAATGCTCTCCTCTCTCATCTCCATTATTCTCTGCTTCACACCGCCATTATATCCCGTTTGATAACTGGCAAGATACGCAGTGTTGAGGAGTTTCTTGTTCCAATAATATTTCCCTTTAAATGGGTTAATGGACACCGCCATTCTTGTAAGATATGGAAATTGATATTATAGAGGTGTCACAATGTGATAATAAAGAAAGGGCTGTGGTTGTAAATCTCCGGTGTTTGAGAACCAGAACAGAGCGTGGAGAGCGGTCTTTAGCGCCTTCTCCCTGTCACTTTTGGGATGAACGTATCGGTGGGTTTTGCGTGACGGCGAACGTGATCCGACGCGACGGCGCGTCGCCGGCGGAAACGTGACATCACCACTGCGGGGGGGGGGGGGGGGGGGGGGGGGGGGGTGTGACCTTGGCCCGGTCCCCCCGATGGCTTTCCGACGGTTTTGGCGGTTCAGCAAAGACCCTCCCATTCCCCTGTTTCTACGCTCGGTCTGATCCTCTCCGCTAGAGAATCGCACTGCACGTGTCGCTCTCTGTCTGAGCTGCACTACAACAGTGCAGCCTTTTCACAAACAGTAAGCTATGCCGCCATTTTCTCACATTTCCACCTCTGTGCTTTCGGTGTTAGAACTGAGACACTTTAGAGTCGTGGCTACAGACAGAATATATTCATTGTGATATCGGGCTTTCCTGTGTGCACCAGCATGCGTAAATGTACTTTTATTCACACACACACGCGCACACACACACACACACACGCACGCCCAAAACATTGGACTCTATTTATTCTGGCGTGGAGCGCGTACCTTCCTCACGCTAAGTGCGCCTGCTCTGCGGTAACTGTCCTCCATTTTGCGAGGGCGCTTTGATTGTTCCCCCATTTTATCCCCGACGTTTCCACTGTGTGCTAAACACCTGCTTCCCCCCGGCTCAGGAGCTCAGACCCACAACGGCTTCACAGAGCTGCCGCGTTTCCCCCAGCGTGGGGGCGGGCGCGCGGCCTCCTCCTCCTCCTCCTCTTCTTCCTCTTCCTCTCGCTGTTCCCGTTCATTGTCTGTCGCGTGCGCGTAGGCGGAGTTTCTTGTTCGCCTTCCGAAGGCCCGCGATCGAGGCGGGGTTCGCTCGAGGTTCGTCCGTGGCGTCGACTGGCGGTTAACTCTTTTTTTCTTCTCCCCTCTCCGCGAAACAGTTCGGCCGTCTACGAAACGGCCTCGCGCCTCTGAAGAGGAAGAGGAAGCCTTTGTCTCCCGGTAACGCGGTGGCTTTTGTGAGCGTGCCTGGCCGCCGCCGACGCCGCCGACGCTCAACGCGCCTTTGTTCTTCCCTTTGTGAGGGGTACCCAGCAAAGGGTGGGAAGAGCGGCCGAATCAAGAAGTGATTGTTGTTGAGGTGGAGAAGAAGAAGGAGAAGGAGGAGGAGGAAACTTTAATGGTTGTTTAATCGTGACGGGTGAGAAGATGGCTAACCGGTGTTCTTTTTGTGTATTGTGTATAGTCAAGATACGCAGCCGGGCCACGGGTAGACGGGTAGACGGTGTGGGCACGTACGGTCGAGAGGCAAACCCGAATCGGAAAAAGGCAGCGAGTACGCGATACGGTCCGGCGCTTGCCCTGCCGTGAGCCGACGCCCGGCTCATACGAGCCGCCCAACTGACGACGGGGCATCAGCCCTGCGAACCGTCCAATCGGCACGGGGGCCAGGCGGCCGGTCAGCCAATCGGACGGCGAGACCGCAGCTCCGCCTCCGTTACCGGGCGCGCTGGCGGGTCGTGCGTAAACGAGGACTCGATGCCCCGTCCGGCCCGTTCGGAGCGGCTCCGCGCTCCCGAGGTTCGGCTTCTTCGACGTCTCGAAGACCAAGCATCGCCCTCTCTCTCCGCTTGGGGGGGGCGGGGCCTACCATCGCCGAGGTGCCGTGCGGATTCCGATCTCGTTCCCTTCGTGCGGCACCGGCGGATAAAAGCCCCGCTCGCTGCTTACAGCCTTTAATTACAGCCGTACTGCGCTTCTGCTCAAAGGAGATAAGGTCTAAAGTCAACGTGCAGGGGGGCCGAGAGACTCGCTGTGGTTTGGCTCTCGCGCTCCTGTTGAGAGAGCCAGCCTCTCACAGGCTGCAAGCGCAAGTGCGCTACAGACCGCAGACTGGTCCTGACCTTGCAGTTCTCACAGCGCTCTCTTTGTGTCACACACACACACACATAGACCCACACACAAACACACACACACACACACCGCAGAACCTGACAGCACAGCGTTTCCCTGGATGACGTAGTTTGTTAAACTGCTGTGTGTCGGCCCTTGCTGTGAGTGTGTTTTCTTGTGTTATCTGGAGGGGGATGAGCATTAGAAAAATGTGGCTAATCATCATTGGCTCTTTAATTGAAGTGCATGGATTTCTGCTGCGGAGCCAAACGGCGAAAGGTGTTTAATGTGCAGGAGCTGGATCGCATCCCGAGCGCGTCAGACGGATGCTTTTTTGGCGGCCCGGCGGTTTCAGTGCCCTGAAGAAGCTCGGGGGTATCGACGGGAGCGACCGCGCGCGCCGCAGAGCTGCTGACCCGCCTTTCCGTGTGCGGAGGCGATGCTGCTGAGCGAGAGGTTTGAGCGAATCTCAGACCGGGGGGGGCGGGGGGGGGGGCGCAGGGGCGCGGTTTCTCTCGGTCTCCGTGTCGACGGGGGCGGTTCGGGCCAGTCTCTCTCTACGCTATGGAAAATGCAGCACGGACCGATGAGATACCGCAATCTCGCATTCACCGATCATCAGCACGGCTGCCGTTTAAACTTTTAAGGTGTGAGGTCACAAATGTGTGATTAGAATGTTCTTATCTGAACATTCTAATGCTGATGTCACAATCACTACTGGTGACTGAAAGCAGTGGAGTTCTAGAACACTGACGTTTGAAAAGACATTCCAAAAAAAAACTACTCTTCAAATGGTTAAAATTCTTTGTGAACAGATTGTAAGCAGTCGGTAAAATTAGCTGCTTGCCACACTGAGCCTGTTGCAACCCAGGCCCTAAGAATTGAGGGTCACACACGGATAATGTTTGTTTCGCTATTTTTCGCTATTTTTTGCAGATTTATATTTGTGAAAATGTTCCTCAGTGGCAGGTAAACAGGCCTTCCGTCAAATAAATAAATAAACCAGTATCTTTTAAGCGCTCAAGTCTACACTGACAACATTTAATAGTGCAAAGATCATATCTGCTGTTCTGTCAATCAAAAAAAAAGGCTCACTGCTTTTAGATGCAGATTATGCAAATGAGCAGAGACGTGGTGGAGAATACGCAAGCAGCTCCCCGATCGCTCCCAGTTTGAGCTTCTGCGCCTCTTCCTCCACCCCACGTTCCGCTGTCGCTATCGCTGCTCCCGGCGGACGGGAAGGCTGGGGAGGCTCCCCCGCGCTGTTGGTTGCTAGGGAGACGAGCGCCAACGCCTAGCCCACGACCCGGATTAGAGAAGCGCTGCCGCCGCACGCTGCTGGCTGCGCACACACCTGTCCGTCATACCGCCGGATTCCCTCATTTGCATAATAAACCACGCCCTCACAACAACCGCTGGCAACCGCGGGGAGTTAGATGACGGGAAATAAAACGGTGCTCGGTTCAAAATGAGGATCCATCATCCTCTTGTCAGTCGGCCATTTTTTATTTTTATTTTAATGAAACGCTCCATAAACAAACACATACGGCGAGAGACGTACTGACATGTAGACAACCGGTATTACAAAAAACAAAAACACAAGCACTCAATTTGCGATAACACACAGTATTTTTTTTTCCCCATACATGGTTTTTATGCATCAAACAGCTGGTTTCAGACACACCGTATTCACAAACAGCAGCCGTGTAGATGCTCTCGATACATCTGGGTCGCCGGAAAACACGTATCGTCAGCGCGGCGCGACTCGGAGGTTGCGGGTTCAAATCCGAGGTGGGGGCACTTCCCTTTTACGTTTTCCGCGGCGCCCTCCCCGGATTTTTTACGTTTTCTGTTATTGAACAGCTGGCTTCAGACGCAGCACTGCATTTACGAATAGCAGCCATTTTAGATGCTGTCGGTACATCTGCCTGCTGGAAACCCCGTATCATCGGCGCGGCGCGACTCGGAGGTTGCGGGTTCAAATCCGAAGCGGGGGGTACATTTTCCAGGGGTCTCCCCGGATTCGCTGGGCGCGTTTTCGGCCTCTCTTAACGGCTTAGGCAGATCTCCCACTAATCTGGCGCCCGTTCATTATTAAGGGCGTAACCTTGGTGAGCAAGACGCCGCGGGGGGCGGGAGTGCGGCGGGTTGGCGGGTGGGCTCGCCGTTATTACGAGCTGAGAAACCTCAACAGGTTATTGCTTCCTGTGAAGGGGCAATCAGACCGTTATAACACTACGGGGTTTTTATTTTGGTGGATTTTATTATTGCTGCTGCTGCTGCTGCTGGTGGTGGTGTTTTTTTGTGTGTCAGAAATAAATAAATAAATAAATAGAAGAAATCAAATTTGATGGATGCTCCGTTTTCATTTTCGGGAGAGGGGGGGACTTTATTGGCTTTTAAAGAGCGCACGTGTTCGCCCGGCGTCCCTCAGGGTCGGGACGTGCTCCTGAGTAGGGGGGGGGGGGGGGGGGGGGCGGTGGCGGCGAATGAAACGCTTCTGAAAGGGAGACCGTTTGTCCCAGACACGACGAGCGCGAGGGCGGGGTCCAGCTGACCCGTGTCTTTAACTGTCACTTCAGGACAAACGCGAGCACCTCCATACATCATTATTATTATTATTATTATTATTATTATTATGGGGTTGGTTGGGGCCCAAAATCCCTGGCAATGCCCCAACCCCGACCCCTTTTGATTACAAAGGACAGAAGGGAAGGAGGATGGAGCTCAGGTGTCTAGCGATCATAAGCGTGATCACGTTTGAGGTTTGGCGGAGCCGGGGCGGACGCAGACGGGGCGCCGGCGCGAGCGTGAAGCCCAGGCGCTCGCTCCGTCCCGCCCGTCCCGCGACCCGCTCGTCGCGTCTTTAATTCGTCCGCTACGTAATTTCGGATTTAAATGCATCCGTTTTGGTTTTTTTTTTCAGTCCGTTCTGCCGTGTGGAGCGCGAGTGGCGCTTTTCCAATCTTTATGATTTTTTCGACTGCGGGCACCTGCGGCTGCCGGGCCTGCTGGCGGAGGGCGGCCGCTTCGCCTTTCGCCATGGAAACGGGCCCCGCCCACCTCCGCCGCGCGACGTTATCTTCAGAAGCGGTTCCAAAATGGCACGACGGAGAACGGAGAAGGCACGTCTGCATCCGCGCGTCTGAAGACGTGGAGATAAGACGTTTACGTGCGGCGTGCTGTCAGAAGTTTTAGCTGCAGTCTTGTTTCGGGCGCGAATGCAAACGACAGCTGCCCGGTTTCTGTTTTTTGGGGGGGGGGGGACACCTGCTACAGGCGTTTGCGTCGCTGTGCATCGTGATGCTGTTCTCTAAACACGTGTGTTAAAATGACACCCGCGCTGAGGTTCCCATTTCAGTGAATCATCTGATGTTTGCCGAGTAAACATCGGCTGCTTTTTTTTTTTTGTTTGAACAAAAACTTTATTGAATTAGCCTGGCTGAAGTGGTCATTGTCAAAATGTCACATTTTTAAATTGAAACGAGAGTGATTGTCCACACATGGACCCTGTAGAGTGGTTCTCTGCAGACAGGATGACGTGCTTCCGCAAGGTAAGGTTGCGTCAGCCATGTAGCTATATTGTTATTTGCAAATACTGACAGGAATCATGTTATGCCTTGACTCTGGACTGCCTGTGCCCTCTCTTAATCCAACTGGGCAGAGGAGTGAAGTCCCTTGGAAAGAGATTGGGATTTGAGCACAGTAGCAGATAGCTTTATTGCCATTATTCTGTTTTAAATGGAATATTCAATTTGAACGGAATCTTGACTAGGCTGGTGAGTGAATTCGGGAGGTCAGATGAATTTTTCCGCAGCGACCCTGGTGGCCTTGCTTTAAGCCGTTTTGCCATGAATATTTAGCGGGGATTTAACCTGCCTCCTGATGAAGACCCGCGTTTGTGTGTTAGGTTGTGTCTTGCGCACGGCTCTCAGTCTGTGTGAGGAAATGGCGTACAGACGGACGGGTTTGGGTGGGTTCGAGGCCCTCGCGGTTCAGCTAGCCTGGAGTCGCTCTGTGAACCCTCTGGGGGGGTCTGTGTGATAAACATAACGGGGCGGCGGCAGAGCGAATGCACAGAGATGGACATGATAAAAGGGACGTGACCGAGGTGAGGACAGAGATGTGACTGAGGTGATGGATGTGTGTGACTGAGGTGATGCTGGACATGTGACTGAGTTGATGACAGGGATGTGACTGAGATGATGGATGTGTGACTGAGGTTATGACAGGGATGTGATTGAAGTGATGCTGCACGCTGCATGTGAGGAAGCGTTTTAAACCCAAAGAGCCTGTGGAAGCCCGCGCTGGGGATCGTCTGAGAGCAGCAGGACCCCGCCCAGCAGACCGCCGCGGCGGTCTGAAGTCCTAAATCCCTCGTTTAGGACTCTGACAGGCCGAGTGCCGGGCGCGCTCCACGCTGCCGACCGCCGCAGACAGCACGCATTAATCCACGCTCGGCAATCCATTAATCCCCCTGAGCCGCGCGGAGGCTCGTCCCAGAGTGATTTAGCGGCGTTACGATGAAGAGGAGCGCGGTGAGGAAAGCCGGCGGACGCTTTACGGCCTCTTCCTCCTCCTCCTCCTCCTCCGAGGCGGAGTTACGACGCCGTTACGAGGGCGACCTTCGCTCCCCACCTGCTCCATATTCAAATCCGCTCCCCCCCCCCCTCCGCTCGCGGCCTCGTCCCGGGAAAACCCCTGGCACGCCCGCGCCCGGCGCCAGTCAGGGTTCGAAGGGAAAAGCCGCGTCTACGCAGGGGCGGGCGGGGGGATGGGGGGGTGAGGAGGGAGACTGCCGCCTGTGCGGTCCCCGAAGATGGATGCTGTCCCAGGGAGTGGGGTGGGGGGGTGGGGGTTCGGCGTGCTGATGAAACGCTGTTGTCAGCGGCCCGTGTGTAAACACACAGAGATAGCGGGCGGATAATTAGGGGATCTGCAAGCCGTTATTGCGCCGCCGGGGGGGGGGGGGGGGGGGGGGGGGGGGGGGGGTGATGGATCGCTCGCTCGGCCCGGTGGGGGAAACGACGGCAGGAAGCGGGAAAGCAGTGGCCATTTTCCTCGAGAGGAGGAGGAGGAGGGCGAAGGGGAACCGTGAGCCGGGCCCGGTGCCTGACTCAAACCGTAACAGAACCCCCAGCTCTGGGTCGGGCTGGCTGGCGGGTGTACCTGCGCATGCGCTACTCCTCCGTGAGAATCGGTTTCATCTGTACGCCACTTTTTACAGACGCGCTGTCACAAAGACGCCTTACTGAGGAAACAGTCAGATTTAGCAAAAAGCCTGAACCGCCAAAAAGGTCAGCAAGAGTTAAACTATTATGAAATAAGTGTCCATTTTGTCGTTTGCTGTGTTTGAGTTTATTTTATTTTAGGGGAGTGTTTTCCCGCCCAGAGGCAGGGCTTCCTTTCCTCCCATCTCTCCCGCTGGCTCTGGGCTGCCCGGGTGCCTCCAAAAAACACGCACCTCCTTCAGCACTCGTTCCATTCTGCTGTATAACTGGGACCACAACAAATATATTGCCATCAAATGACTGGCTTACTGACTGATTGATTGATTGAATGGGTGATTGATTGATTGATTGAGTGACAATATTGAGTGTTTGATTGATTGAATGGCAGACTGAGTGACTGAGTGACAATATTGATTGGTTGATTGACTGATTTATCGGTTAGTTATTGGATTGGCGTAAGGATTCCCTGGCTGATTGGCTGATTGGCTGGGTGACTGCATCTTAAGGGGGGGCTGTAAACAAGCAACACTGTTGTTTGTACCCTTGAGCTCAGCACTTGAAGGAACAGCTCCAGTAAATACGCAGCCCTCTTATTGGATGATAATACCGACGCATCATCTTCGCCCGGCATGCAAGCACACACTGAAATTCCGCAGGGACCCTATCAGTAAGAGCGTTTACGATGGAAACCTGAATGATGCAGATCCACCCCCCCTTATGATGTCAGAACAAGCGGTATCGCCGCCGCCACAGTCTCTGGGATTTGAACCTGCACGCCCGCGGCGGGACTGTGCGGAACGGAGCAGGCCGCGTTTGGGGAAAAGCTCCGTCGGGGTGGCGGAGATGGCGGGACGAAGGCTGTGGGGCGGAACGCCGCGTCGCTGAGGAACGGGAGATTTTAAAAAATCGCCCACGGGGCTCAGAGCCTCTCTCTCGCTCTGTTCTCTCAAAGGCTGCTGGGAAATGCCCCAGAGAGGATTTGTTTACTGCGCGCAGATAAATGGATGAATCTGACCTGTATGCAAAGGCCAAAAAGAAAGCAGATACAAACAGAATCATTTCCCCATTCCAGAATGTGATATATCGACTCGCTCAGATAAAATATATGTATATATATATATATATATTTGGTGGAAAATTGTTAAATTAAGCATCAGTTCATTTGAACGAGCACACTTCCTCCCAGAGGCCTTTAGAGAAGCTGGAAGAATCCTTTCGGACGCTAGTAGCGTAACCTGAAGCAGGTCTTCTCTTCCTCAGTGATGAAGTTAAAAGACCTCATGCAGAGTTTATTTATTTATTTATTTTAAACACAAAAGCTAAGAAACGCTCTCTGCTCGCCCCGTCGTTTGGGCCAGGCCGCGCAGAGATTTATCTCGGCAGTTAGTTCTGAGGTAACACAATTACAAATAAACTTAAAGGGCAAGGAAGGGGGGGGGGGGGGGGGGGGGGGGGGGGGGGCTGGGGGGGGGGGGATCGATAGGAAGCATCTATGAGAATGACGGACTGGCGCTTCAGCGGAAAAATCGATCGCTCCTCAGGATTTGAGTTCCCACAATGCCCCCCCCCCCGCATCATTCGCCACCCATCGCCTGTGGGGTACGGCTTTCTTTACGTCCCGTTCACCCTCGTGTCCCCCCCCCCCCCCTCCCCTCTCCCTCTCTCTCTCCCTCTCTCTCTCTCTCCCTCTCCCTCTCTCTCTCCCTCTCCCTCTCCCTCTCTCTCTCTCTCTCCCTCCAGGCCCGAAGGCGAGCGTGAGCGGGACCTCCGGACGGACAATTCGCCCGTGACGGCCCGGAGGATGAACCGTGCGGGTGAGGCTCGTTATGTTTTTTTTTCCCCCAGTGCGTATTTTACGGTTTCGTACGGTAACCGTTCTAAAAAAAACGCGCGCAGTGGCGGTATTGACGTTTTCCGGTGACTGCGGTGTCCGTTCAGTGCGCCACGAAGTCAGCAGGCGTCCCTAATGGGAAAAGCCTGCTGAGCTAAATTGATTCAGAGGTTTCAGACAAAACAGCGGATGTACCGATATAGTACTGTAGCAGGATGCTCCTGCACTGATGCTAACTGTACATTGATACAGTACTGAAGCAGAACACCCATTTATACTGATCCTAACTTAACATTGATACAGTACGGAAGCAGAACACCCATTTATACTGATCCTAACTTTACATTGATACAGTACTGAAGCAGAGCACCCATTTATACTGATGCTAACTTTACATTGATACAGTACTGAAGCAGAACATCCATTTATACTGATCCTAACTTTACATTGATACAGTACTGAAGCAGAACACCCATTTATACTGATCCTAACTTTACATTGATACAGTACTGAAGCAGAGCACCCATTTATACTGATGCTAACTTTACATTGATACAGTACTGAAGCAGAACATCCATTTATACTGATCCTAACTTTACATTGATACAGTACTGAAGCAGAGCACCCATTTATACTGGTCCTAACTTTACATTGACACAGTACTGAAGCAGAGCACCCATTTATACTGGTCCTAACTTAACATTGATACAGTACTGAAGCAGAACACCCATTTATACTGATCCTAACTTTACATTGATACAGTACTGAAGCAGAGCACCCATTTATACTGGTCCTAACTTTACATTGACACAGTACTGAAGCAGAGCACCCATTTATACTGGTCCTAACTTTACATTGACACAGTACTGAAGCAGAGCACCCATTTATACTGGTCCTAACTTAACATTGATACAGTACTGAAGCAGAACACCCATTTATACTGATCCTAACTTTACATTGATACAGTACTGAAGCAGAGCACCCATTTATACTGGTCCTAACTTTACATTGACACAGTACTGAAGCAGAGCACCCATTTATACTGGTCCTAACTTTACATTGATACAGTACTGAAGCAGAGCACCCATTTATACTGGTCCTAACTTTACATTGATACAGTACTGAAGCAGAGCACCCATTTATACTGATCCTAACTTTACATTGATACAGTACTGAAGCAGAGCACCCATTTATACTGATCCTAACTTAACATTGATACAGTACTGAAGCAGAACACCCATTTATACTGATCCTAACTTTACATTGATACAGTACTGAAGCAGAGCACCCATTTATACTGATCCTAACTTAACATTGATACAGTACTGAAGCAGAACACCCATTTATACTGATCCTAACTTTACATTGATACAGTACTGAAGCAGAACACCCATTTATACTGATCCTAACTTTACATTGATACAGTACTGAAGCAGAGCACCCATTTATACTGATCCTAACTTTACATTTATATAGTACTGAAGCAGAACACCCATTTATACTGATCCTAACTTAACATTGATATAGTACTGAAGCAGGACGCTCCTGCACTGATCCTAACTTTATATTGATATAGTACTGAAGCAGAACACCCATTTATACTGATCCTAACTTTACATTGATATAGTACTGAAGCAGAGCACCCATTTATACTGATCCTAACTTTACATTTATATAGTACTGAAGCAGAACACCCATTTATACTGATCCTAACTTAACATTGATATAGTACTGAAGCAGAACACCCATTTATACTGATCCTAACTTTACATTGATATAGTACTGAAGCAGAGCACCCATTTATACTGATCCTAACTTTACATTGATATAGTACTGAAGCAGAACACCCATTTATACTGATCCTAACTTTACATTGATATAGTACTGAAGCAGAACACCCATTTATACTGATCCTAACTTTACATTGATATAGTACTGAAGCAGAGCACCCATTTATACTGATCCTAACTTAACACTGATACAGTACTGAAGCAGAACACCCATTTATACTGATCCTAACTTTACATTGATATAGTACTGAAGCAGAGCACCCATTTATACTGATCCTAACTTTACATTGATACAGTACTGAAGCAGAACACCCATTTATACTGATCCTAACTTTACATTGATACAGTACTGAAGCAGAACACCCATTTATACTGATCCTAACTTTACATTGATATAGTACTGAAGCAGAACACCCATTTATACTGATCCTAACTTTACATTGATACAGTACTGAAGCAGAGCACCCATTTATACTGATCCTAACTTTACATTGATACAGTACTGAAGCAGAGCACCCATTTATACTGATCCTAACTTAACATTGATACAGTACTGAAGCAGAGCACCCATTTATACTGATCCTAACTTAACATTGATACAGTACTGAAGCAGAGCACCCATTTATACTGATCCTAACTTAACATTGATACAGTACTGAAGCAGAGCACCCATTTATACTGATCCTAACTTTACATTGATACAGTACTGAAGCAGAGCACCCATTTATACTGATCCTAACTTTACATTGATACAGTACTGAAGCAAAACACTCCTTTGCAAACTGGACTCTTGGAACTTGAGTGTCTGGTTGTCTCTGTGTAAAATGCTGTGAGAACACACGCTCATTCTGGCCAATCGGATGCACCATCTGTTGCCGAGGATTCGAGTCCACATGACCTGTGGGGTCAGACCGACGGCTGGCTTGGCTGAGAACAATATTGTTGCGGTTTCCACACTCGCGGAAAGGACTGTGCCTCCGGTTCTAGAATGTTCTGCAATTCTAGCTTTTTTTCAGATTCCGGAGCAAACTCTGAATATTGTTTAGTGTGTAGAAACACCAGATGGCGTGATGAGTTGAGTAAAACGGGCGTGACCCCCCACTCCAGCGCGGAGATTTCATGAAAATGGGGCTCCTGGCAGATTTTTAAATTCCCACTAAAGTAGGCAGAGCTGAAAAAAAACTCAAACGCCCAGAGATCATTTGTGGCCACGTCCTGACATTTTAAAACGCGCTTCCTGAAACAGAGCTGAGCGCCGGTCCTTTGCTTTTCTGCCAGTGAGCTGAACCTTCTTAGCTCTGTGGGAGTTCCTGTCTGGACAGGTGCGTTTGCCAGCAGCTGCTGTAAGGGCAACTGCTAAGTCTGTCCACCCATGCGCACATACCTGGAAACTGAGAGCTGAATCTCCTCCAATGCACTCGCCTGTGAGGAACTGACTATTTTACACTCTACAGACCACACACAGTACTACAGGAGTGCTAGTGATTACTTTACACCTTACAGGCCACACAGTATTACAGGAGAGCCAGTGACTATTTTACACCCTACAGGCCACACAGTACTACAGGAGAGCCAGTGACTATTTTACACCCTACAGGCCACACAGTACTACAGGAGAGCCAGTGACTATTTTACACCTTACAGGCCACACAGTACTACAGGAGAGCCAGTGACATACGGCCGCATCCTTTTGACAGTTATTTTCGAACTGCGCACTTCGCATTCTCCTCCATTGCAACTCGCATCGCGCTGCCCAGGAGGGGAACACGCGTCATATCCTGTTGGAGACGGTGGAGCGGCTGGGCGCCTGGTCAGCAGAGCCGCGGTTGCCGCAGTTGCCGAGGCCCTGACCGTAACTCAAAGCGAAGGGGAGCGTGCTGACGAGATGCGACCCGGCAGCCTAAAAGCGCTCCCCTCCGTTGCCCGGGTCTGCGTGACCGGACTCGCCCCCTTTTAGGGGGGAGCGTCTGACAGTGAAGCGCCGTGACCCCCCCCCCCCCCCCCCCCACCCGTCACTGACCCAGTCAGACGGCTGCTCCTATTTTCAGAATAACAAACGCTGCATTATTTGTGCTTCTCATAACCGGAGTTACAAACAATGATGTCCCCGTGCACCCAGTGAAGCCTCCCCCCGCTGCCTGTGGTCAGTCCTGCTTATGGTTCCACCAGCATTTTGTTATAAACGTACCAATGACTGCCTGACCGCAAACACCTTGAATATACGATTTAGTTAGTTTTTCCGACATTACAGGACCGGACCAGACAGGCTAAATGCAGCATCGTTTCCTTCTGGTCCACTTCCTGAGTGTGCAATAGATGCTGCATATGGACCAGGAAACACACAGACAAGGGGACAGACAAAAATGTGCTGGTTTTGGAGCCTGGGTGACAGAATTGAATAATTAAATTGGGACCAGGAAATGCTAATCATGAATAATTAATGACAAATAATGAGCGGGTTCCTGTGACTCCCCTCAGGGATTAGCCCCGCCCCCCAGAGAGGGCCCTTCCTCCAGAGCACAGGGGCTGCTGGGATACGCGGCGGGGTGCTCCGTCGCCCGCGGTCCCACCCAGCGCCCCGAGCCACGAAGCCAATAAACCATGTTCCCTTTCACTGGGGCCTCCAGCTTAGTTCACACACTGGTTTCTAAGTTCTAAGTGTGCAAAAGGCCAGCCCTCTGACCTTTGCCCTTTTCTTTGGATGCTGGGAAATGTAGTGCATTTTTGACAGCGCTGTGCTACCAATGTCATCCAGTGCACTAAAGTCCAGTTTGCTGATGTCACGCTTAATCAAAGCAGGCTTTTCCCCAGCCGGGTTATCGATCTACGGGGCGTAGCGGAATGACTCGCGACACGCGCCGTTTATTTGCATTCGCCCGCGATCACCGGCGACCAACACCTTCCCCTCCTGCTCAGCACGCCCACCGTGAAACGTTTCCATTTACCGCGCTAACAGAATGGAAAGCGTATGCGCCGCGCGCTTTGATAACGGTCTCGGTAATAGGAAGCGATCGAGAGGAGTTCCTCGGCTTGGCGCGCACGTCACTCTAATTCAGTGCCCCGGGAGGGAAAAGCGAGATGATGTTGATTTAACTGGAGGACCTGTCGGTTTTTGTGCGATGTCCAGGAATTAATCTGGGCCGTTTTAATTAGCGGGGACAGCTCTCTGGAACTCGACTCGCGAGTAGAGAGCGGAGGAAGGGAACTCGGAGCCGTTGGACTCGTGTAAAAAGCGGACTTTGTGCGTCTCTGTTGTCGGTGCGCTAGCTTGTTTATCCTCCCGGGCTGTTTGTACGCGCCGTGCTGTTTCCGTGTGATATGCTAATGTCGCGCGGTGCGGCGGGCGGGGCGAGCGTGCGGGCAAACGACGGCACGTGCGCGCGACGCTCTCCGCGCTCCGCTGGCTGATGCACAGTCACGGCCAGAGCGGGCGGTTTCACAGGGTTTCACTGGGGGTCTGTAGAAACCACACCACTGCCTCATTGGAGGTCTGTAGAAACCACACCACTGCCTCACTGGAGGTCTGTAGAAACCACACCACTGCCTCACTGGAGTTTCTGTAGAAACCACACGACACACACATAAGGTCTCCCTTTCCTTATTTCCGCAGGTGCGGCGAACGGTCACTCGTTTCGGGAGCTGCTCAGCATCAACCCAGAAAACCGACCGGCCCTGCGCTCCACGGACATCTGAGCGGAGGTACGCTTCAAGCGCGCGCGCTTCTTTCCGATTGGCTCGTATGTGGAGCTCGCCCTCTTCCACACCTTTAGCTATGAGGTACTACAGCAAGGGGTGGGCAACCCGGGTCCTGGAGAACCGGTGATCTTGCTGTTCCACCTGAGCTTGATCTCATCAGTTTTGAGGTACAACTAAAAGGCTGAGTGTGAATATTCTCAGTCTGAATGGTACCTCCCCCGCATGGTCACCTGTGTATTGAGCCTAATAATCAACCCTTTGATGAGTAGGGTTTTTTTGGAATGTCAGTGTTCTAGAACTCCAGTGCTTTCTATTACCCAGCAGTGATTGTGACATCAGCATTAGAATGTTCAGTTAAGAACGTTCTAATCACATATTGGCGCACCTTAAGGGGTTAATGCAGTTATTTAGCTGCAGTTTTGAACGGTGCGAAAACCAGGAACATCGCTGGCACCCCAGGACCGGGGTCGCCGCACCCTGTGCTACCGCAGGGACGGAACGGAGGGGGGGTACAGTGGAGTCGTTTAAGGTCACGGCTCCCCATCCGTTCCGCTCGCGTCAGCTGATCCTTACCGCGCGCGGACGGGGCGGGGCGGCGGACGGAACGAGCCGTCCGAAATGATTTCTCCTCGTCGAGCGAGCCAGGCCGTATACCCGCGCCGCGCGATGCCGTAGAACCTGACCTTAAACCACGAGGAACGCAACGTAAAGCACAGACCGCGTTTGAATGGCCGGAGAGTTGCTGCCGGCTCGGCCCTGGTGATCGGTGTCCTGGGTCGTTTGCGCACGCCGTTCTGCTGAAGAGCCCGCGGAAGCCGCTTCGGACAAAAGCGTCTGCGTTAAAGGCGGCTTAATGTGAAAGCTGATGGGGTCTCTTCACACCAGTCCCCAAGTCATTAACATCTTCAAACTCCCACCACTCACCCTTTGACATCTTTGCGCGTCGCATAAACTGAACGTGGAAGTTCGGGCGCTGAAGGAAATTCGCTTGACGACCGCCTCGTCTTTTCTCCCCCACGGCCTTCAACCGCGGTGCGACGAATCGGACGTCGGCGTCTGCCGCCGCCGTCCAATTGCGTCTCGGTTCCCGCCCCCCCAATCGCCCCGGGCGAACAGCTGCGGCGAGGGAAGGTGAGGACGAGGTGTGAAGACGAATCCGGTGAAGGACGGAGAGAGCGCAGTTTGGGGGGGGGGGGGTTGAGAGGGGGGGACTGCGACGGCGGTTAAAAATGCATGAAAGCAGCTGCTGGTTTTGCGGATGGGCCGGGGGACCCCGGCGAGCGGGACGGGTCCGAGGTGGCGCGGGTGCGCCCCGGTATGCGCCGAATTTGCATTTCTGCCGTCTGTCTGTGCCGAACCCGACACTCAGTACTGCTAGAGAGCTAACGGTGCGAGGAGCTCATTTCATTTAGAGAACGCACACGCGTGCATGCACAAACGCACACGTGAACACACACACACACACACACACACACACACACACACACGCACACACAGAGCCAGACTTTGCCCGGGGAAGCCTGTGTGCTGAGCTGTCAGAGGAAATGAAATGCTGCTCTCTCTCTCTCTCTCTCTCATCTTTTGCTCTCTCAAGCGTAATCTGAGCTCTGCACATTTTGAAAAACCACAATGGAATCTTTTTTTAAATTGTACGCACAGCATTTATAATGGGTCCGATCGACTCTCACACCGCTAATGTGATGTGTGGGGCAACCTCTTTGTGCAGCTACTTGCATATGACTGTCAGACTGACCAACTAAACTGTCTGACATCTGACTGACTGTCTGACTGACTGTCTGACGTTTCACTGACTGTCTGACTCTATGACTGTCAGACTGGCTGACTAAACTGTCTGACGTCTGACTGTCTGACGTCTAACTGACTGTCTGACTGACTGTCTGACTCTATGACTGTCAGACGGGCTGACTAAACTGTCTGACGTCTAACCGACTGACTGACCATCTGTCTGACTGACTCGTGACTGACTGACCGACCGACTCACTGACCAACCGATTGAGCGAGTCACACCGGAGTGAACAGCGACAGAGCTCCAGACCCAGAGCTCCCAGCCTCCCGGCAGGAAATGGAGGCGAGGGCGGTGCTGCCGTGACAAGCCGAACACGCATCGCGGGTAGCGCCCTGCTGCAGGGGGAGCGGGGTACGAGCCGGACGAGTCTGAGAGCGCGGCGCTTAGCCCAAAATAACAGGCCCTTAATGCGCAGGACGGGGCCCCCGGGGGCCCGGGGAGACGTGTCCTGAACCGAGTGCCTGGAGTATAAATATACCTGAGAGCTGCAGATGGGGCGGCCTTTTTTTACCATTTTAGTCTTTCAGGAACATCTCGCTGCTGTTTAAACTTTCAGCTTCAGTCTCCACTTTCCTGTCCTGAGGGAAATCTGGCTTGCAGCGAGGAGCACAAGCCACAACACAGGAAACGTCAAGGAGCGTCACAAACCGCATTGTGATTCGCCCTTAACCGTCACTGCACGGTAAAATCTTCAGTGTTAAATTAACTCTTCCAGAGTACACACGGTCCCTGTTGGACTTTAGAGTTGAATCAACACTGGACATTTAATTTTGTAAGAACTGAGGTAAAGTGTAACACACTGCGTTGTAGTACGCTGTGTTTCGTTAGTCTCGGGGTGTCATTGTGCCGGGCTAAAGCGAAAACCTGCACCCACGCCGGCCCTTTTCGGATAAGACCGGACACCCGCGCACTCGCTAGGGTGGAAGGGAACAGTTCCAAATATTGCTGTAATGGAAGAAAAAAAATATCACAGTTTGAACAGAGATAAACTCTTAATGGAGGAAAAAGGAAGCCCTTATTACATCTATGGCTAACGGAGCAGAGCACCCCATTCGTCTTATTTTCCTTCTCGCTCGCTTCAGCACTTTACCCACAATCCTCAGCAGACGGACCGCGGAGTGAGTGGGACGGCTTACGCAGGTTTCGTCCGCACGAAACGCGTTTCGTCCGTAACCTTCGCCCGAAACCGACCGGCGCCGTTTTACCTGTTTTCATTCGTTAAGCGGTTTTCAAAAAAGGGGAAATAACGTTCGACCTCGGTTCGGGGCTCTCTTCCGTGCCGGGTTCACGGCTCCCGAAAGAGACGCGTTTTTGATTAAAAAAAAGGGCGTAAAGGAGATATAATAATGGGCCTCGCGCGCGACGCGTAGCCCTTGGATTTTTCCCTGGGTTTCCGCCCGCGGTCGAGCTCGCTCAAGGTTCCCCAGGACCCGCGAGAACTAATCAGTTTTTTATCATCTTTGATCGCAGCAAAATGAAACAGAAACGCGCGGGAAGGTAATACTGGTTTTCTTTTTTCCACCGGCTCGAACAGCAGCTGGAGAAATTCACCGGCCGTTCAGATTTTTTGCGAGGCAGAATATTTAATGAAAATCACGTTTCAGAGCAGTCTCTTTACAAGTACAACTGCGTGAGATGTAGATGGGCGATAGTTTCTGAATTTCCTTTTTTTTTACGGTGTCTTACTTTACATAACACAGTTATAAATAAAACAGTTAAACATTTAAGAGGGGAAAGGAAGCCTAAGTTCCAATTTTGGTCTAATCAAACAGAAGAGGTGTAACAAAGTTAAACGCAGAAAAAGAAATCTCTTACTATATTTATGGCTAACGAAACAGAATACTACATTACCCACAATTCTCAATTCGAACCCTGCTCAAAGGCTCAGGCCAGCATTGCAGTCGTGGCATGTTTGTGGCTCTATTTGCGATTGGTTTCATATCAGAAACCCAAAAGCCCAAGCAAAGTTTGCACGACAGGCTTAACGAACAATCAAGATTTCGATTTGCACTATTCCGTTGGCTCAAGAAACCAATTAACTACGGTTCTGAAGTTTTTTTTTATTGCATTACGAGAAATCCAATTCCATTTCCTTTTCGGAATCCGTTTTTCCCGGGTCGAAACTACATTTCCCACGGTCCAGTTCACTTCGGCCGATGGTTCCGGAACGTTCTTCCGATTCGCGAAGCGAGACGTAAGCCTTATTTCCGCCAGTCCCAGGTCCGGCGCGCCTCCTTCGGGCTCATAATTGCGTTTTCGTTGTTTGCCGAAAGCGAGCGTGGATGCCTTCGCCAAACCGGAGAGGAGAGGAAACCGTCAAATGAAATGAAACTGGAGAATGACGTTGAGGAGTCTGGTCGTGGGGAGAGAGGTGGTAATGGAGATCTCGGCGCCTCGCTCCCCGTCTTCTGGGTTATGGCGAGCGTGGCAGGTGAGAGAGAGCCGCGTGGTGGGTTTTTCTTTTGTTGGTTTTTTTAGCTGCTCTGTCCGGGATGAACCGGTCTGTTCCGCTGCTGCTCCGGTTGTGTTTTCCCGGGCGGTGCTGTCTGGTTGGATGAGGCAGATGGAGCACCGGGCCCTGCTGCCTGACCCCAGGGAATCCACCCGGCACGGGGAGGCCTGGTCTGCCTGATATTCGGCCCCAGAAGACCCCAAACGGTGCAGAGACACAGAAATACAGCACACACACACACACACACACACACACAGAAATACAGCGCACACACACACACACACACACACACACACACACACACACACACACACAGAAATACAGCACATACACAGAAATACAGCACACACACACAGGAACACAGCACATACTCACACACAGAAATACAGCTTACACTCACACACACACACACACACACAGGAGCACAGCACACACTCACACAACACACACGCACACACACTCATATAGAAATACAGTGTGCAGTCGCACGCGCACACACACAGGAACACAGCACATACTCACACAGCACACACACACAGAAACGGGAACAAACACACACACAAACACAAAAACACACACACAGAAACAGGAACACAGACACAACACCCCCTCTGGTCTCTCCCTCCCTCCCTCCCCCTCTCCCCCCCTCCCTCCCTCCCTCTCTCCCTCTCTCATCTCTCAGCCACAGGCGCGGTAAATCCTCCCTCTCTCCAAGGCCGCTCGGCCTCCCGGGAAGCTCTGAGTAGATTCTGCAGCGGTGCGTTCAAGGAGGGAAACAAAGTTGCTTCGCCGCTCTCTCCGGAAACTTTTCCCGTGGATAAACGGGGGCTCCGGAAGAAGGGCCTCTTAGAGAGAGCCTGCGCGCCCGGGAGGGGTCCGGGAGGGGTCCGGGAGGGGCCCGGGAGGGGTCCGGGAGGGGTCCGGGAGGGGTCCGGGAGGGGCCCGGGAGGGGTCCGGGAGGGGCCCGGGAGGGGTCCGGGAGGGGCCCGGGAGGGGTCCGGGAGGGGCCCGGGAGGGGTCCGGGAGGGGTCCGGGAGGGGTCCGGGAGGGGTCCGGGAGGGGCCCGGGAGGGGTCCGGGAGGGGTCCGGGAGGGGCCCGGGAGGGGTCCGGGAGGGGTCCGGGAGGGGCCCGGGCTTCAGCCGCGCGGGCTGGCTAATTAGCGGCCTTCCGTTAGCCGCTTGCTTGGTTTTGGCTTCCGGTGGCTCTTCGTTAGCACGGGTCGGAAAACGAGTTTGCGCTGATCAGCGCGGGATCGGCGTGCGGGGGGCCCGGGCCCGGGCCCGGGGCCGAGATCGGACCCCCAAGTGGCAGGGCCCGTTTCCCATGGTGCCCGGCGAACCGGCGAGCTTCGCCTTCGCTCTTCCTCTTCGGCATGCACGAGTCATAGATCCTCAAACGCCAGCGGGGCTGGGTTCCTGTGGAGGGGGGGGGAGCTTCGTCTGCGGGATGGCGGGAGATGGGCGCGGGGGGGGGGATTCGGTTTTCGTTCGCAGCTCAGAGCGAGGGTGGGGGGGGGGGGGGGGGGAGCGGCGTGTTGGTCATCTGAGGAGCGATTCAGACGCATTCCTGCGTCTGGAGACGAGGGACTCTGCCCTTCGTCACGTGCCGTATCAAACTGGGGGGGGGGGAATGGAACACCCGATTGATTGGCAGGTCTCTTGTCGCTGTGGTTCAGTGTTGCTCTGAATGAACGCATTTGACCCCGATGAACTGTGTGTGGCATGGATTTCAGACACACACACACACACACGCAAGCACGTGCACACACACCTACCCCCCTCCACACACACACACACACGGGCTTACAGCTCTGTCTTCTACCTTATGTCTTTCTCATGCCCTTGTATGTATGAACGCACGGTCTAAATACATTTAAAGCAGCTGCCATATGTTTCACTCATTATGTGTTTAAGATGTGAGCTGCATACAACAGTGTGAGCATGTGTGTGCGTGTTTGCGTCTGTGTGTGTATCTGTATGTGTCTGTGTGTGTATTTGTGTGTGATTCTGTGTATGTATGTGTGTATCTGTGTGTGTGTATGTCTGTGTGTGTATATGTGTATCTGTGTGTGTGTGTGTGTGTGTGTATCTGTGTGTGTGTGTGTGTGTGTGTGTGATTCTGTGTGTGTATGTGTGTGTATCTGTGTGTGTGTGTGTGTGTGTGTGTGTGTGTGTGTGAGATTGTGTGTGTGTGTGTGTGTGTGTATGTGTGTATGTCTGTGTGTGTGTGTGATTCTGTGTGTGTGTGTGTGTGTGTCTGTGTGTGTATGTGTGTATGTCTGTGTGTGTGTGTGTGGGTGTGTGATTCTGTGTGTGTGATTCTGTGTGTGTGTGTGTGTGCGTGTGATTGCCTGTGCTGTTGCGGAGATTACAGTGGCAGGAGATGTGTGGGGAGGGGCAGCTGGCGGAGGAGCGGCGGCGGGCTCCTCGGCTAACGCAGGCGTCCCTCCTCACCTCCATCTCGCAGAGTGATTACGGGAATCGGCTGTGCGGGCTCTCGGGCTGTCTGAGGGACGGCTGCCCCTAATGAAGGTCAGGGGACGGAATGAGCTCAGCCTCGTAAGGAGGAGCTAATTACCTTTAGCACATTGGGGGGGGGGGGGTTTCTGTGAGGGAGGGGGGCGCTAAGCCCCAGGCTCCCAGCCAGCTTTCGGCAAGAGAAAACCAGGCGCTCCTGTTGAACGGACACGTCTGGCTCTACCGCCAAATCCGTTAACGTCCACACAAGTACTGCTTTATTATTCTTGCGCGCCGAGTTTTTTGTTTATTCGCTTGAGTTGCGGGCAGGTTTGTAAGATCCGTATAAATTAGCGCTACAGGGTGGCTATCGCCTTTCTCCAGCCGCTCGTTCCAAAGCACGCGGACCGATCGCGGCTGGTTCGTCGTTTGCGGTTCCGCTCGACAGGAGGGGGCCAAAAACCGTCAGACTGAAAACGAGAGCGAAATGCCGCGCGCTCGCCCAAGCTCGGACGTTTTTTTTGCGTTTGATAATTTCGCTCGCTAGCTTAAAGAGCTGCGGTTTTTATCGACCGCCGTAACGCCGTCCCTTCGGTTTTTCGGCAACTGCGCTTTCCCAGCTTTTTACGTGCGGGCGCTTTACGGGTCCGTCGATTTCATCGATTCCGTTAATTGCTCCTTTCTTTTTTTTTCCGAAGGCGGTTAAAAAAAACGCGAGCCGATTAATTCAGAGCGCGTGTGTGCGCAGACTACAAAGGCGCGTTTCCACGTCCTTCGTCAGGCCGCTCGCGCGCACGGGCTGCTTTCACAAAGCGGGTTTTTCTACGGTTGGCGTTTGAGACGTTTGAGATCAAAAGAGGAATCGGCACCTGGAAGGACTGCCTGACAGCGCTCGGGGGAAAGTGAATAAATAAAATATTAAATCGTTACTGAGTGACGCGGTTAAGCTAACGTGCAGGCGGTGCAGTCTCTCAGCGAATGAGCTACAGCTGTTAACGCGCTGAACTGGGAAGGGGACGAGGCTCGGAAGCTTTGTCAAACTCCGGTTGTCAATTCTGACGTTTTTGGCTTTGAAATGGCGGCCTGATGTTATCTTTTTGTTCGAGGGCTGATGGTAAATTCCACGTGTGACAAAAAAAATTAGAGGCCACATTATTAAGTACACCAATCTAGTACCAGGTAGCACTATTAAGTACACCAATCTAGTACCAGGTAGTACTATGAAGTACACCAATCTAGTACCAGGTAGCACTATTAAGTACACCAATCTAGTACCAGGTAGTACTATGAAGTACACCAATCTAGTACCAGGTAGCACTATTAAGTACACAAATCTAGTACCAGGTAGCACTATTAAGTACACCAATCTAGTACCAGGTAGTACTATTAAGTACACCAATCTAGTACCAGGTAGTACTATTAAGTACACCAGTCTCGTTCCAGGTAGCACTATTAAGTACACCAATCTAGTACCAGGTAGTACTATTAAGTACACAAATCTAGTACCAGGTAGTACTATTAAGTACACAAATCTAGTACCAGGTAGTACTATTAAGTACACAAATCTAGTACCAGGTAGTACTATTAAGTACACCAATCTAGTACCAGGTAGTACTATTAAGTACACAAATCTAGTTCCGGTTTCGCGGGGCTCCGTTTTCACCTTTAATCCGACCGCATCCACACCCGGCGGTTGAAAGCATTTCGGGGCCTGAGTCGAGTCGCCCTCCGGAAGCGTTTGGGTTCCCCCCGCCACGTCGCGGAACACTCCGGAACTGGCATCGTGGAGACGTCGATAAGGGCTCGCCCGGGGCTGAGCGGGCGGGGTTCAGAATGTGAAGCCGCCTGACGTCCGTGAAGCTCGGTTCGCCTCAGGGCGCTTCTCAGGGCTTCACCAGTCGTTCCTCGGCAGTTTCCCCACAGCCCTCCTTTGTCCTGGTTTGTAAATCATGTCGCTTGTCGCAGACTGTTCGGAAGGAAAGGGGGGAGCCCGCTTGCAGCTCGGGGGCCTCGCGAAATAACTCTGTTGTGTTCGGACGGACTTTAATAACTTCGGTGTTTCTGGGAATGCCGTACACGGACCCGGCAGCGCGTTTGTGTTTGCACGGTAAGCGCAGTAGCTTCTGTTCTGATGAGCCGTCACTTAATATTTAGCTACATAAACACAGTGCCCAGAGAGGGACACACAAGTGTACTTCTGTAGAGAGTACCTGTGTGTGTGTGTGTGGAGTGTTTATGTACATGTTTTAGCCTGTGTATGCACCTGAGTGTGTGTAGGTGTTTCCATGTGTGCTGATTGTGTGTGCACTGGGGTGTGCGCAAGTGCACCTGTGTGTGTGTGTGCCTCTCTGCCAGTGTGTGCAAACAGAGAGAAAGACGGACATAGAGAGAGACAGAGACCGAGAGAGAGAGAGAGAGAGAGAGCGAGGCTGTGCTATCGCTGTGCTTAAACGCAGAATAATCAGTGCGGCTGCAGGAGGGCGGAGGGCTCATTCTGCATTAATGAGCCTCATTAGCATGTAGCCGCCGCCGCGGCCGCAGGGGAAGGGTCCCGTGCTGCACGAGCAGAGCCTCGGACGATCGGCGATAGCGCTCCGCGGCGCCACAGGACGTGACATCTGACAGCGAGGAGGCCCCCCGTCACGGTGGGCTCCCCTGCCCCCAGCCAGGGGTCCTCGTCTACCACAGCCACGGCTGAGTAGGCCTCATCCTTGCCCGACTAAAAAAAAAAAACGCCATCCGAGACACTGTGTAATCAAAGTCTTCTTATTTTAAAGTGCGACTACTTTTGTCGGCTGAACTTAAGAGTGTATATCCGTACAGTTGGAGTGTATATCAGTACAAAACAGAAAAGCCACATCAGACCTCTCTACTGTTTGTAGCACACTTTACATCAAACGGAAACTATAATTTCCCTGTTGCTGTATTTGAAAAAGTAATTTAAAATCTTTATTACATTATGATTATATTTTGAATGAGCTGAATGAGGATTCCTGGTTTTGAGCAACAAGTGGGTTTGAAGGAACAGTGTTAGCTTGTAGCATGTGTACTGTATACTGTACTGTACTGTACTGTATAACTGTTTATCCCGGAGTAAATTCAGGGTTCTTAGGGTTTGTTGAGCCAAGCTGCTAGTGAATTTGAGCCGGTAGGTTCTCATTCCGTGGCTCCTGCTCTTTCCCACACAGCGCTGAATCCACAGGGTATCAGGGGAGAATGACGCATATTTACTTTCAACCCTTTGAAGAGCAGGGTTCTGGAATGTTTGTCTCAGAATTCTAAAGCCAGTGTTCTAGAACTCCGTTGCTTTCAATCGCCAGCAGTGATTGTGACATCAGCATTAGAACGTTCAGTTAGGAGCGCTCTCTGGTGCAGTGCGGTGCGGCCCTAGGGGGGACCTCTTAGCGGCGTACGCTAAGCCGGAGTGACACTTATGAAGCGGCTCGGGGGGGCTCGAGGGGGGGGGCCGTCACTCTCTAAGCCCCGCCTCCCCGGCAGCCTGACTGACTGACGGGCCGAGCGGTCGGAGGAGACGAGGACGGCGGGATTAGAGAGCGGTGGCCGTGGAGAACCCGCGGCTTTCGAGACGCGGCCCGACTGCCGCTATTGGCTCTCCCCTCGCCCCCGCGCCGCGGCCTTTGTGTCTCCGTAAACCCTTTATAAGCCGTCACTGATCTAAGCCTCCCTGTGAGTCTTTTTCATTTTGTGTGTAATATCCTCATTGAGGATTACCGGCCTTTCTTTTGTGTGCAATAAACGAACCTGAAAACCCCAGAGCCGGGGCTTTCGCTGACGTCGCTGAGCGACGGCTTACGGCGCGGTCCGCCCCGGAGCCCGGAGCGGTCACGTTTCAGCACGGTCTGCGCCAGAGCGGGGAACGGTCACGATGACCGCGCTCACGCGCTCGCTAATCGTTTCGTTGTAACGCGATTGAGACGCTGCGGCTGAGGCAGAGCTCCTGCAAACAGCTCTCAGTGATAATGAGCCCGAGGCTAAGCCCTTAATCAAAGTGAGCACAGCCACCACCAGCTCTAACCAACACCGCTGTAGAGCTGCCCGAACGTGTAAACGTGCTAATTGGGCGCGCGGCGCGGTCTTCTCCTAGCGACCCCCCCCCCACAACACCCCCCAATTGTGGAAAATCCCGCTACGTTGTTTCTGAGAGGTGGCTGCTCTGGGATTTACGTGCACGACTCACAGACGAATAAACCGACTGACCGTCGGTGATGTCACTGTCCCTTCGCAAAAAAAAAAGTTAATAACATTTTAGTCACGCAGAAGATGCTGTGGGAGCCATTGTGGCTCAGAAAGTGATTAAGTGAACGTTAACGTACGAGTGTGAAGGGCTGAGTGTCTCCGGCACGGGGTGTTGGTGCAGCTGGTATGTCCTGTGGCCTGGCATTGACCTCTGACCCTACCCGCCACTGACCTCTGACCCTCCCGCTACTGCAGGCAGCCGTGCATGTCGATGTGTGAATAAATGAATGAGATTATCTCTATCGCAGACTGGAGATGTCTTATGAGAGCAATAAGGAAATAGAAGGATAAAATCCCAGAGATAAAATCTCACGTAACTCAATGAAGCTGGCATTACATAGCCTTAATGGAGTGTGCATTACATAGACTTAATCAAGCGCGTCATTACATTGTTCTAAATCAGTGCACCGTTACATAGGCTTAATGAAGTGCACCATTACGTAGTTCTAATTAAATGTGTCGTTACGTAGCCTTAACGGAGTGTGGAATTACATTTCTCTTGCAGATTTGAGATTTCTGGCTATCATCAATTCAATCAAATCATCTGGACTCATTTTGCTATTTTTTAAATCCTGCTTCAGTTTACAACAGACGATAAAGCCCCATGCTTTTCAGCGAATGAAACCCCCGATCTCTCTTCGCGTCGGCGCTAACCGCAGTTAGCCAGCGGCGGGTATCTGTGGCTCGCTGGCTGCGCGGTTGCGTTCAGGGGAACCCTAATGAACGCTCACGCCGCGGACGCCGCGCTTAGCGCCTAGCGCTCCGCACGGGCGAGCCGTCCGTCGCCCGCTCGTGTAAGACGGGGGTGACTGAAGCGCGTTTGCGCGCGCTAATCTGACTGCGAGGGCCCGGCCCCGTCGATGCTTCTGTTTGCTGTCCGTCAGGGAGCGGCGCCTCTCGCGCGTTCACGGGTCGCGCTGCCTGACGCTAATCGCGTTTCGTGTGAACATGCGGGGGGGGGGACTGACATCTTCCTGTATGCTGAGAGACAGCACGATGATGGGGGAGCCGTACAGCGAGCTGAATCAGCACGGGGGGGGTGGGGTGGGGGGGGTGCACTCACTCGTCTCAGGCTTCTCTGTATTCTGTCATTGTGCTTTAGTATGTTGTATGAAGACCCCGTGAGACCGCTTTTTAAGTCGCAAGAAAGGGACGCACGCTCACTCTCTGCAAACTTTATGAACAGGAAGAGAACACGGTTTCCTTTTAATGTGAAGCACGTTGTTTCTAAGCACGGGAGCTGGGGGACTGATGGCCTTGTCTGTCCTGTGTGCGTTAATTTCACTTCCGATTGGTTGCCCGCTGAACGGAAGCGCTTATTGGCTGAAATGTAAATGCCGCGGTAATCCAGACGACCAAACCAAACCCTCCTGCGGTGGCCTGTAAAAGGACTTTGATGCTGAAAGGATTCTAAACTGCACTGAATAAGACCATTGCAGCAATTTTTAAAAAAATGACAATTTCAATAGCACTGGGTTCTTTTTTTTAAATCTGGGAAGGTTTGCTGCCTGATAATAAGAGGGATGGTGAGAGACTCATTTCTGCCAGCGTGAGATCCCAAAGCGAGCGTGAAATGGCATAAGAACGCACCATAAATGCCTGCTGCTGCAGCGTAGCCTCGCGTTCAGAATTCTACTGCACACCGTTTTTAAAAAGACTACTGCTGCTCATTGCGCGTATTCAGCAAATAGATTTTCTCGACGTCTGCAGTGGCCGAACGTTTGCGCTACAGTGCTTATGACCGTTGGCCCTTTAAGATGTGAGGTCGCAAATAGGCGATTAGAACGTTTCTTAACTGAACGTTCTAATGGTGATGTCACAGTCACCGCCGGTAACTGAAAGTGTAGGGCGGTTCACACAAGTCTGCCTCTTATCAGACCCCGCCCCCAACAGAAAACAGACTGTTTACTGTGTTGACAGGGAGTCAGTCCGTCTACGCATAACTGCTGGCACAGAGGAAAGGTTGAAACGTTATTTATCGAACCATAGTAAGGGCGCCCTTTTTATAAAGAGCTGGTGTCCCCTTGCTGATAATGATAACAAAACTCACCGGTCGGTAAAGTGCAGGACGTTTGAGGAGGGGGGGGGGGGGGGGGGGGTACGGCTGTGGGTGTCCTCGGTAACGGCTCACCCGAGAGCCCGGCCGGATTCGATGCCGGCGGGGCGAGGGAAACCGATCCAGGGTTGCCACGGCAACCGACATCAAAAGCCCAACCTGTGCGCCTCATCGCGCCCCCCCTCCGTCCCCTGAAACGATTTGGGGGGGCGACCCACAGCTCGGCATACATCTCAGCTGTATATATAACACCCTCATCCGTTTCGGAAAACGGTCTATATTCCACAGTTTGCGCAGACGCAAACACGCAAATGGCGTCAGATCGAGCGCCTCACGTCGAAAGTGATCAAACTTTCTTCTTTTTTTTCTTCCCCAGACCCAATTTCTTTCGCGTGCGGTTCATGAACTGCACACTTCTTATTTGAAGGAAAGTGGATTCCCTCGCAGCAATTCCGTCGTGCTGAATGGAAAACGCACCTGTTACTTCAGCATAAAGGCTTTCAGCATCTGAAATCGGCCACGTCCGCCCTGTGGGAATTTTTATATTTATTTTCTGGACTCACCAAAAAGACGGTTTATTTGTTGCTGGGAGCGAGACCTCGGACAAGCTGGACGACTCCCAATTTCCTCCCACTACATCGCCGACATAAATATTTTATTTTTCTTGTCCTCCCCCCACCCCCCCCCCCGCCGCCGCCACCCCCTCTTCCCCGGCGAGTCGACAGCAATATCATTTCCCTTTCCTGGGCAGCGCAGGATGCAATAATGCAAAATTGATTGTGTTTGCTGTGGAGAGGCGAGGGAGGACCGAATGAGTTTGCGTCGCTCCCTCTCGCCTTGCCGAGAAGAAAAAGGGCTTTGTGTGTTGGCGTTGTGACTGGGAAAAAAGAAATAATAAAAAATTTTAAAAACCATGAAAGGAGAGCAGTGGCTCCTGGAGAAGGACCGCTCTGCTGTTCTCGCGCCTGATTGGCTGACGGCTCTGCAAGTTCCTAAATGGAATTTTCCCGCTGTGTTTCTAGTCCCGGTGTGTTTTTTTTTGTATTCTCCCTTCCTCCGACGTGAGCTCGTGTTTTAATCCGGAACGTTCCGCAGCCGGCGCCCGCGGCTGTGGAGGGGCCTCGCGGCGAAGGCAGGATGTCCGCCAGATAAAAAAAAAAACGGGGGCGGGTGGGCCCTTGCTGCGTGGTGAACTCGTGGTGATTTCCATTCCCCCCGGGGTCCTGCGCTCAGCTCGGGCCGGGCCGAGGCGTTTCGCGGCGTGTCACACGGAACGTTAGCGGCGAAGTGAGCTTTCCGTTTCCCACCACGAGTAACTCGCCGTTTTACCATCCGGCTGCGATCTCCCTGCGTGATGCGCACAGAGAACAGAAAGCTCGGCGACCTCCAGCCTGCTGCCTGGCCTTTTCACGCCACCCCCCCCCCCCATACCGCCATTAGGCCAGGCCTGTCACCACCATATGGTCATTTGTTCTCATTAATATGTATTCGTTTCGCCGTTTGTCCTGCTGCTAATTAAGCCAAGGTCAGGACGACATGTTAAATGTGGAGAGTGTGGCGTTGGCACAACGGGAGAGAGCACCACTGAGATCCAAGAACCCCCCCCCCAAACCCCCCCTCCCCACGAAAGTGGCTCAAATCCTTTTTCTGTGAGAGAAGCGTGTATAAGGAAACCAAATTAAAGTTCTAAAATAAGAGCTGAACTCACACTTGAGCATGTGGTGTGGAGGCGCACTTTGAGTCCTGTAATGTTTCCCAGGAACACATATGACAGCGCAGGTGCTGGGTGGGAAGGCCTCGCGGCGGGAAGGCCGCGGCGTCGGGTCTAGGGAAGGCAGCCGGTCGGTCGGTCGGTCGGTCCTTCCCGCTTCTGTTCCCGGCTTCTGTTCCGAGCGGCCAGCCGAGCCGAGCGCGTTTCCCTACGCAGATGAGACGGAGCGGGCGAGCATATTCTTCCCATTAGCATATCCCTCCCCCCCCTGCCCCCTCCCACTGGCTGGCGCGCTGCCAGCGTTCGGGCCGGTGGCTGATCTGGGAGCAGCGCGGGCCTGCTCTGGCCCGACGCTCCAGACTTTCATTAGAGCCCGCCATCTGCATTCAGCCACGTTCAGCCGCGGCCCTCAACTCTCATTACCCCAGCTGGCCCTGAACGCACACACACACACACACACACACGCACGCTCACGCACACTCACACACACGCACAAGCACACACACTCACACACACACACACACACTCACACACACGCTCACACACACACACACACACACACACACACACGCACACACGCTCACACACACTCTCACACTCACACACTCACACACACACACACACACGCTCACACACACACACACACGCTCACACACACACACACACGCGCACACACACACACACACACGCTCACACACTCTCACACTCACACACACACACACACACACACACGCTCACACACACGCACACACACTCACACTCACACTCACGCTCACACACACACACACGCACGCTTAGACAGACGGGACCCACAATATTAATGTAGGACCACGGCGCGTATGAAATTATTCGTCTCGTCTGCTAAAAAATCCAAAACCGACTCCCTTCATTCAAAAACACACACCTGGAGAGCTTCAAGGCTTGAGCCAATTAAAATTCTCTTAAAGAGCGCCAAGGCGGACTCGTTTTAATGAGACGGACGGAGGGCGTTAAAACCTCAGGCCGCTCCGCTAGCTCAGATCTCTCATTTGCAGTGGAAGCGCGTCGCTGGTGCGCGGTCGGGGGTCCAGACGCGTACTGAGCGCGTGCAGAACCGGCAGCGCAGGGTGGAGTCAGAGGAGGAGCCGCGACAGAGGGGGGGGGGCGGGAACTCCCTCTTACTCCGGATCTGATCCCGAGCTCGGTGGGGTCTACCCGCCACGGCGGCTCTAACTACCGCCGACACGCCCGCCCGCCGAGGCACAAAATGGCCTCTTTTACCTCGTCCTCCGCGGACGAGAGGAAGGCTCTCGTTCATGAGCGCGGCAGGTGGAGAAGCGTGAAGCGAGAGCGTGGGAGGGGGAGAAGCGAGCAGCTTTTTTTTGGGGGGGGGGGGGGGGGGGGGGGAGCGCGTGGGGGGGGGGGGCGGCGGCGACGTGCGTTCTTTCCGCCGCTGAGCCTCGCCGCTGAGCCGCCGGTAACGCCGCCCGCGGAAGCGCCCGCGTTTTACGTGTCCGAAAAAATTAACAAAAAAACAGACTACGGTTTGGTCTGCCAGGTTAGCCTCTGGGCTCGCTTTGTTTTCCTTGGAAATGAAACGGCACGATTTTCTGACCAGGGTTTTATCTGTCTTTGTTTTCACTAAATCCCACTGACTTCACCCCTTATTCACCCACAGCCTGCATCCAATCAACCTTTATCCATGTTTGGACATAGAAAGTATAGTAGCAGAAAGTGTCATTTTTTATTTATTATTATTATTATTATTATATAACTCAGATAACCTTTCCATATAACTCGAAATGTTCTGAAGCAGTGGAGCTCTTTGGAAGCGGGATTAGAGCCCATAACCATCTGGTTACGTCTCCTAGTTAATTTGATGAACATTTACAGCCCAATGCAACCGAGTCCCCGTGCCTGAGAGGCACAGAAAGGTGGTGTTTAAACAGCAGGACAGAGAGGTGGGGGGGGGGGCAGGATTCTTGCTCTCTCTCTCTCTCTGATGAAGCCCGCGGCGCGGTGTCAGGAGGGACCCCGCCCCGGGCGGCCGGCCCACGCCGGTCCGCGGCAGGACCGGGACCTAGGCGCCGGATTAACCACCCGAAACGCTTAGCCGCTCGAAAACTCCGGGTGCCAAATCTGCCGCGCACTTCCAAAGAAACGCAGCTTTGACCAAGCGTGAAATGAAATGTGTTTTTCTGCACTACGATGGAAGATATATCCCGTCTGGGTATCTAGGGGTATTAACCTTCAGATGATCTTTTATACACAAACACACACACGCATACACACACTCCTGTTTGTTGAAGTTCTTAGGCTGATAGTAAAGCCCACAGGACTGTTGTTCCCTCATATTTTAAAAAAGCCAAAAAGATGTTTTCATATCTTCACCGAATATTTCATTTTTTTCCAATTTGCAGTTTTTTTTATTTTTTATTATTCTTCTAACCACCCTGCCCTATCTCGCGGCGGCAGAACGTATTTAAACAAGACGGGAAAACGTTAGCCCGGAAAGTTCCACAGACGCACCATCAGGGGACAAACCACCTTCAGGGGAAACCACCTCTCATCTTTCCTGAGCAGTTTTTTCCTCTGTGGTGCACATGTGGATCTGCTGCATTTCGCAAATAGACAGGTGCTGAGCGTACGCGCTCAATCGAACATAGAGCACACCGCCAAGTCGCAGTGCGCCTAAATGTCAATCAACGCGCTTAATCTCGCCCACACGCTTTTTTTTTTTTTTTTGGCTCGAACAGCGATGGGACGCTATTCGCCACCCGACGGGTGGCATCGCCACGGAAACCGGAAACTACCCCGCTGCGTTTTTTTGAATCCCCCGGTTCCGTTTTGGAATGCCGTTCGGGAACGGGCGCTGGTTGGCCGTTCACAATAACGTAGAGCAGAAGGTAGGGCCGGGGTTCCCATTCCCACCCCATCCAGAAGGACCCCCCCACCCCACCCCACCCGCGGGATGGCGGCAGTCGCCCAATCGAAGCCAAGAGTTTGTTTTCGGGGGTCTGGTTCGAAGGTCCCCGGCGTCGGTGGGCCTACGCTCGGGCCGGGGGATCGACGGGCGTTGTTCTTTTTAAGCTCCCGTAACGCTCTTGTACCCGTTTGGACCGAAACGGGCCGCTTGCATTCACCCGCAGCGAACAGAAGCTGCGTTTTCTGTGCGTGGCTAAAAGCCCCCGCCCCTTCTCATTTAAATGGAAATTGGCTAAGTGTTCAGGTGTGTTTCCCAGATAAATCCTTGATGAGTTTCACTGGGGGGGGGGTTGGGAGGTTCTGTTTCTCTCCCGTCGTGTCATCTACAAAATGAACAGCGTTGTTTACCGAGGAGCTTTGTTTTCCGCCGCGGCCCGGCGCTAATGTGGAGTGTAATTAGAGGCGGGATCGGCTGCCTCGCGCCGCGCTGACTGAGCGCGCTCGGGCTCTGCGTCTTGCGAGCGGGCGCGGTCTGGAGGAGCGGCTGGCTGGCAGGCTGATGCATATTCATTAACCGCGGCGAAGGCGCTGAACGGGGTTGGGGGGGGGGGGGGGGGACTGGCGCGCACCTGCGGCCCGCCGAGCCAAACGAGCCCTGCATCCGGGGGGGGGGGGGGGGGGGGGGGGGAGAACCGCGAATCCGCGCCGCCTTCCATCCGTCCGATTCTCAGACTTGCGTTTGGTTTGGGCCAGTGGAGCCGTTCGCTCTGCGGGCTGGCGCACGTTCATTACCGTTCCATTCAACCTCGCCTGTTTATTTTTGTTTGATTGTTTTTTTGTTTAGGTTTGTTTTGTTTTTCCGGTTCCTTCCTGCCGGGGATTAGCAGCGGAATCAGCATTAATTGCGGCGGCGGCGGCGGTGGACCCGCTGGTGGTAATTGTGGGAGCTCCACCGCGGCGGCTTTGGCGCGCGCGTTTGTGGCGCGCGTCCGTGGCGGGAAGCAGAGAACGGGGGGGGGGGCCAGGTGTTTTCTCTGGGCGGTACGTGGCGGAACAAGCCGGCCTCCCTCCGGAGGAAACCTGCCCGCCGCGCTCCTGGGCTAACCGAGCCGCGGTACTCGCCCGCTAAGAAACGCACGTTTCGCGGCGGCTTCTGTTTAGCGCTTTCCGTCCGGTTTTTCCCGCTCGCGCGCCGTGTACCTGCTGAGAGAGACGACCTCCGGGTCTCCTGGAGCGTTAATAATACAACCCGAGTGTTTACACGTCCCTAATCCTGCAGTCTGTTTTCTCTGGGTTTTGGGGGGGGGGCATAGCAGGCAGAGTGTGTGTATGTGTGTGTGTGTATGCACAGGCGAGGGTGTGTGCATGTGTGGTTTGTGTGTGTGTGCGGGTGACTAATGGTAAATGGACTGCATTTATATAGCGCTTTTATCTATATATTTATATATCCAAAGCGCTTTACAATTGACGCCTCCCATTCACCCATTCATGCACACACTCACACGTCAACAGTGAAAGGCTGCCATGCAAGGTACCAATCAGCTCGTTGGGAGCAATTAGGGGTTAGGTGTCTTGCTCAGGGACACTTCGACACGCCCAGGGCGGGGGATCGAACCGGCAACCCCTCCGACTGCCAGACAACTGCTCGTGGCTGACCGGCTGTGGGTGGTCTGAACCGGTCGGGTCTGGCGCATGTGTGCCGAGCTGCCCCACCCCAAAATTGGCCCATGGGAAGGCGGGGAAGAAACTGCCAGGGGGCAGGACAGAAAGCGCGCCTAGCCAGGCAGCTACACATCGCCAGCTTTTGGCCTTGGCTTGGCAGTATGATGAGGGAACAGCTCATCTTCAAAACGCAGCCATTTTCTTTTTCTTTTTTTTTAATGAAAGAACGCCCATCGGTGCAGCAGGCGTGCCACGAACACCCTTTCCATCTTTGCCAAAGAGCTGCAATTCGTGTGCATCTAAAATAATGTTTTTTTTGTTTTGTTTTGTTTTCCTGCAAAGATGTTGCAGGTTTTTTCCAAGATGTTTCACCACACGTTTCTCATTTGGCTTCCGGAGAATTTACCTGCAGCCAACGGCACAGACGGTCTGTGCAAAGGTTTTGTGTGCAGGAGGTGGGGGGTGGGAAACTGCACGATTATATATTTTTTTAAAAAGATTCTTAAGGCTAAATAAACAAGTGCGCCACTCACCTCCCGTGGGCGTTTCTAGAACACAAAGTCCAATTTTTATATATTTTTTTTTAAACCTACAGGGCTGCTCAGGGTAATTCGTGGCGAACGCGAAGCCGGGTTCGCCTTCTTTGAAGACGCGCCGGCGGCGGCGGCAGCGTGGAAGAGCTAAATAAATTCTAGAATTTAACTGCTGCGATTCCCCCCCCCCCCCCCCCCCGATCAAACGGGCGCTCTAATTAAAAGAGTGTTTCATCGGGGCGCTGTGCGGGAATCGGCCGGCGCTCAGTATATCGACCGCGCGTGGGGCTCGTTAGCGCGCGCTAACCCGGCTGTGCCGCGCCTTTTCCAGAAGGCTTTCGCCGAAATTCAAAAATAAACGGCTCTCTATTTCCAACAGGTCGGCGCGGCGTAACCATCATCAAACGTTAGCTCACAGTTAACGGATTTCGCGCGTCTTGTTCGACGTCCGGAGAGAGAGAGGCGTCTTTTAAAAGGACGCTCTGTTCCGCTCCGTTAGAATGCGCTTCCCAAACGCACGTGTCCGCTACGTCAAGGCCTTTGATGTGTTCTCTTGCTGTCAGTCATCTGCCGCGCCGGCAGAGATGTTCATCGGAAGGGAGAGGGCGCGCTCCCATGTTCCATCCTGACCTGGCTAAAGAGATCCCGTGGCCGCTGGAGTTTTTAACCTTGGGGGGGTCATCGCGATCGAGTTTTCAGGTGGGCAGTTTCTAGAACAGGGTGTTCAGTGTGCGGTGTAGTAACAGTGCATTCTGAATGCCTTTGTTTCAGTGTTCTTCCACCGGAGAATATAAATGTGTGGAATCGGGTTTGAAACAGCTTGTCTTCTTATTACATATATATTTTTAAAATAAGCCCAGACAGATTATTATCTATTCAGAAATGCCTTGGTTGCTCGACATAGCCTGCTAAAACTCTATGGAGATGGGGATTTGTCTCTAGTCAGTTTTAGTATACTGTGTCCCATGATTTAGCTGTGCGGTGAACAAAGATCAGAAGAGGGGAAAAAGATAGTCGCTCATACAGACCTTCTCACTGCATCATATTACACAGAATGTAGCTTTATATATAAAGATATAAAGCTCTGCTCTCCCGAGGGGTCTGGGTGCATCGCCAGTGAATCATCAGAGATGACAGGGCCTTTATCTGTGTTTGTGGTCTGCTTTCGGAGTGGGAGTCGGGGAGGCCGTGGTTTGGATGTGCTCAGCGCTGAAGGTGGTCACATGAGATAGTGCGCCCCCCCCCACCCCACCCCACCCCCACCCCCCCACCGCCTCTGCAGCCGCCCCCCTGGCCCCCGGGCAATTTCCTCAGTTTGGATTCGTGACCAAGGACTGACCTTGGACATTTTCTTTTTTTCTATTTTTTTAAAAAACCTTTTAAGGGACTAACCCTTCCCCGTGTTCTTTTCTCCAGAAGTGTACCAAGCTTTTTTTTTTTTCCCCCTGAAAGGCATAGCTGTCATTACGCAAAGCGTCTATCCACTGCATTAACTGCATCTCATCAAATAGGGACTGGGTTTCTTCTGCGTTTGCTTGTTTGCGGAGATTTGAATGCTGCCATTTATTTTGTAACGGATGTCATGCTTTGTAGACATTCAGCGGTTGGGCTACGGACACCCAAACACGTTTAAAGCAGGTGACACCCGTGCACTGCCAATAACATCGTCTTACCATTTTCATCAACCAGGGCTTTGTACGCTAGCTAGGTAGTCGAACTATATTCATATTTATATTCACTTTATATATCTTAACCGATTCTTGCGCCAAAACACGACCCTTTCTCCAAGATATACCCTCCACGTATACGTTCGCCATATACCTGTTTGTTCCCATTTGAAGTTTATGAATATTTTGCATCCGACATCAAAGGGCAATTTCCCCATGCGCCGCCGAATCCAGCAGCGGCTGCAGTCTCCCCCCCAGGGCAGGTAAGCTGGTGAAACCCGGCCCTGCGCTAACGCTCCGGCCTGTTAGCACTAGCGTCTCAGCGCGTACCAGGCAGCTAGTGTAGCAGACGCGGCGCGAACGCAGGTGAGGTCACATTACATTACATTACAGGCATTTAGCAGACGCTCTTATCCAGAGCGACTTACAACAAAGTGCATCAGTTCAAGGTGCAGAGGTGCAAAAGAAACACACTAGAGCGAAGTAAAGATCGTAGTGCCAGAAGTGACCACATAGATCAGGACTCCAACCCTGTAGAGTAACACACACACACACAATAAAAAGCTCAAAGCTCAGCGCTCTCCGCTAGCACAACATTACTTTTGGTTCTTTCGCCTCGAGAGGGCGATCCCTGAAGTGGTCGTCGCCTTGCGTTGCAGGCACTCAGCAGAGCCTCTTATCCAGAGCGACTTGCTTTATCCTTTAATACGGCTGGATGCGCGGCGAAGCGATGAAGGTCAAGCGCCTCGCTCGAGGGCGTTCCGCCCGGGAGTGGAACCCGCAGCCCCCGTTCCCACGCTCTTTAGACCTCAGGGCGCAGGCGCAAGGCTGGTCGGGCCTCGGTGACCTCGCTTCCTTCATTAAACGCTGAGTTCTAACGGGAAAATAACGTACCTCCTCACGTCAAGATAATCCGGCGCATATTATCTACAATCGGGAATTCAAAATTGATTGTAAAACGGAGCGGGGGGGGGGGGGGGGATGTATGTGCGTCTGCAAAAGTTCGTGGACGAGAACAATCTTAACTAAGAACATGCCAACACATGGTCTTGAGGAGAGTTCAGCCCCCCCCCACCCCCCCTACCCCCCCCCCCCAGTATTTCATATATATCCCCGATCAATATTGTGTGGAGAACATATGTCAGCATTGTAGCTGGTTAAATATATATATATATATGGACTGCCTTTGAGTGTGCTCAGTCTCTACAGCTGCTCTAAGCACATGGTTGGAATATGAAGCCAGGGTCAGTTCCCCTGTAGCTGTTAGCCCAACCTGAGCCCCATGCATTTCCTACACTGCACCTGTACAGCAAAAGCAGCTCACAAAGGAAAAACAGCATTGGATTTAGCCAAAAAAGCCAGACAATGCTTCAGAAAAGGACATTTATCAGACACGGCCATGGAGGACTTTAAAGATGGCGGTGGCTCAGTTATCGAACAACGTTTGAGTGTGAGAGTGTGTGTGTGCGTGCGTGAGTGCCACAGTGTGTGTGTGTGTGCGTGTGAGTTTGTGAGTGTGTGTGCGAGTGTGAGTGTGTGTGTGTGTCTGTGCCATGTATAAAACGCGGAGGCCGGACCAAAGCCCTCGCCTGGGTGGCCTGGCGTCTAATTGCCGCTGTAATTGCTCCGGGCCGTGGCGACCGCGGGGAGACGCTACGCTAACGTTTTAGCGGTCGGCGGGGAGGCACTGTTTGAAACCCTTTCTTCTGCCTTGGGGGGGGGGGTGGGTAGAAGGAGAAGAAGAAGAAGAGGAAATCGATGCGAGCGGCGGCAGCTCTGACACAAAGCCACTGCAAGGGGGGGGGGGGGGGGGGGCTCTTTCGGGGCTTAATTGATTGTTTGCGTAGCGCCGCGCGTCCGTTAGCCTCCGGGGCGCCCGGGGAAATAACGTAAAACAGGGAGGGAGATTAAACGTGGGAAAAGCGGCTTTCCGCCCGGCCCTTCATTAATCTCTTCCCCCCCTTCCCTCGCTCTGAATGGGTTTTTCATTAAGGGCCCCCCCCCCATTAGAGGAGCCTCTTGCTGCTCTCCCCGGTCGTTTAGAGCGAGCGCGGCTAATAGAGATTTCATGAAGTGATACGGGGGAGGAGGAAGGAAGGAAGGGTGGGTGGGTGGTTCTTTGAGATTCATATCGGCGGTTATGAACGAGTAATTATTTTCATTTTTTAACTCCAGCCTGCCCAGTCACCCTTTTGTGGTTCCTGAGAGACAGACGTTTATTTTATTTTTTTCCCCCATTTTATTTTATCAGATTTAAGGATGAATTAGCGGCCCGTGCGCCCGGGCCGGTGTGTAATTTTTTCTTTTAAAATTAAAGAAAAAAGTACTTTAAGAAATGCCTAATTCGGTGGCCCCTTTTAACGGTGGTCCCCCTGCTTTCAAACTCGGGGGGCGAGATCAGCTTTCAGCTTCCCGACACGAACTTCTTCGCGTGGCCCGGCGAGGTAGAAACGGAGAGCCGTTCATCTGCCCACCGAAACGTTTCGCATGTCCTCCCGAGTTATTTTAGGAGCCCGGAGATTAACCGCTTTTTTTGCGAAGGGGAAATCGAGCGGGAAAATGCCCGGCGGAGAGAGGCGGCGGCGGCGAAGCGGGTGCCGAGAGGCGGCGGCGGCGGCCCCGGCGTTTCCCGAGCCGGGCGAAGCTCGCCGGCGCGTAATCGAAAGGACAGACGGAAAATGGAGTCCCTCGTATCTGCTCTTCCCAGCCGCCGCCGCGCGCTAAATCCCGGCTGGCGGCCGTTCGGCCCGGTTTCCAGCGTCGCCACGGAAACCTAACCGCTTATAAACGGTTATTTTAAAAAAACTAAAATAGCGGTTTAAGAAAACGAGCTCTGCAGAGCGAAAAAGAGCTAGGTGATGACTGATTGATTGACTGTAAACAACTTTAGCTTGTGGTTATGTGAGCACTTTAAATACAAGGAAAAAATTGAGCGTACAGGGTGTTTAAATTTGAATGACACGTTCGTGTTACTTTCTTAATGCTTGTTAGCGAAACGGCACGCAGACTACGCCCCCCGCCCCACCCGCCACCGGCCGGTCGATGGGGCATCCGCCATTTTGTCTAACTGAGCGTGAAGCGCTTTCCTCCTACTTGTGCTCCTACCAGGCTGACGCGCTCCAAACTGGGGGAGAAAAAGAGAGAAAAAGAACCTTAAAAACCTTGAGCGGGGTTACTGTGGGATATCAGCCCCACTCTTCCAGCAACGGTCCCCGTTCGAATGCTTCGTTTCTGCCGTTATATCCGAGGTAAACTTTTCTCAATTTTCAGCCCTGCGTGTGGAGTCGCGTGCGACAGTTCCATCGGAGGAAAACTCCATATATAGCAAATCAATTTTCCCCACCGTTAGCTCCGCAAACTATCTGAAAGCGGCAATAAGTCATTCCGCAGACAGTCCCCACCCCCCCCCCCGCGCCCCCTTTGTGAAATTGACTGCAAAAACAGTCTCATCAGGATTCATTTGGTAACACAGGCAAATCCTTCATTTCTTCATAGCAGTTAAAAATTGTCAGGATGCAGTCCTTACTCCGAGCGATTCTCCTTGTGCTTCTTAAAGGCCACTCCTAAGGTGCTGGTTCTGAAGGTGAAGGGCTCTCAAAGAGATGGGTCAGCTTCAGCACCGGCCCCACCAGAACCCCCCAAAACACTGCACTGAACTGCGGGTGTTGGGCATCAAGCTCATTTCTGAGCACTGACCTCTTTTACAAGGCCGTCTCCGAAAAGCTTTCAAAAATTTAGCGTGCAGTCGTGACTAATATAGCAAATGAAAAGCTTTTAACATTTCAGACTTTCAAAGTCAGTGGGGATTTGGAAATGAACACGAGGGGGAGGGGGAGGGGGCGGGGGGGGGGGGTACGGTTTACTTCAATGCTCAAATTTTCCTGGGGGTTTGATTTATTGTCCCCACTGCGGTACACAAAATGATTTTTATTTTTTTCGTTAAAGCCGGGTTGACGCGCGTACGGATGATGAATGCTCGGGACGCTTTCATTTAATCGCTTAGTCTCTTCGCATCGCGTTTCTGAGAGACTCCGAAACGGTTTTCGTCCGGCAGCGCGATACAAATAAACGTGACGCGGAGCGGAACGCCGGCGGTGTGGATTTTAGGATTCCGTGCACAGAGGAGGAGGAGGAGGAGGAGAAGATGAGATGCACTCTGATAAAAAAAAAAGCCGGGTCAAACGAGCGGGATCGATACGCGTCTGGCCGGCCGAACGGGGAGAGCGGCGTCCCGCGTTCCCCCCTCTCCGTCTCCGGGGGGGCGGCTCGCTAACATCGGTCAAAAGGCTCCGCTGCCGTCGTCTTCGGGCTAATAAATATTCACGTCCCTTTCCCCCCCGAGCCGCGCGCCTTTATTTATATTATATATTATTTTTATTTATGCGTATTTCTGCGTGCGGGCGGTGTGAGGGTTTCGGCCGCGTGGACCGCGCCGCCGCCAGGGCGCCAGATCTGCGGCGTTAGCATCGGTCGCTTTCAGAGGCCATGCTAATCTCCCCGTTGCTTTGCATTGCGAATGCTGAGCCCGGCAGAGCGAGGTGTCGTTTATCTCTCTGTCTCTGACTGTATTAAGAGCAGGCCGTTCAGTCCTCCAAGAGCACAAGAAAATAAGAGTAAATTATGAATGGGACAGGCCCTTCAGCCCCATCTAGTCTTATTTTAATAGGTGTCTATACTCTTAGGCTTGAATCCTGTACAGGATGTGATTGAGTATAAGGAAAAAAACACATGAGGGGGATGTGTGGATGGACGCACAAAGCATGTACGCGAAAACAGGGCTTGTCCCTTCGTTGGGGTTAAATTTGGGGACGGGATGGGACTGGACTGCAGCCCCCCCCCCCACGTGCCGTTCTAAAGCGTGGGTGCAAATTTTTGGGGGGAAACGGGAGGGGGAGCCGAAGAGAACGGTAAAACGTGCGGCCGAGCCAGAGACAGTAGGTTACCTCACCGTTACTTAGCGGTCTCTCTTATCCAGACGTTCACCCCACCCCCCCAGCCGCTAACACGCTGCCTTCTCTCCCCCCCCCCCCCTCCCCAGACCCCCGCGGGAGCCCGTCCGCCATGAGGCTGCTCTGGAAGTACCTGGACAAGGTGCGGTGGCTGCGCAAGCGCTCGGCCATCCCCCTGCTGGGCGCGCTCGCCACCTGCCTGCTCTTCCTCAACCTCTTCATCGAGGACGGCTACGTCCTGGTAAGCCCGCTCTCTCTCGGCTCTGCGGGGGCTCCGGTGGGGGGGGCGGGGGGTGGGGCTGGGGTCTTCTTTCCTGGGTATCAGATCCAATTTGAACCCCACGGTGACTCCGGATATTAGTAAAATCGCGATCCACCTTTTCTTTTCCATTCGCAACAACATTCTAAGTATAATTACGATAATTTGGAGTTAACTGCCTTTTACAAAAGCGGAGAGGTTCTGCGTATCCCCTCTCTCTTGGTTAGACTGCGGCTGCATGTCTGAGGAGGTCACCGTTAAAAGTGCTCGAGCGGTGGGGGGGTGGGGGTGTTAAGGCGGAACCGTGTAATCAGCATGTAAACCCCCGCACCTTAATTATTATGTGAAGAAAAAAACGTTTCAAACGTCTCACAAAAACACGCTTAATCGAGTACAGGTGCGAAGCTGCACGGACACATCGTATGTAAACAGAATCTAGAAGCACCTGTCTAGAGTTGCTTAGCAGAGGGCTGGGCCGCCATGTGCGGTCAGTCCGGCCAGTATGAGCCATGGGGCCAAATGTACCACTGTGTGGGATTCTGATGAACCACCTTTTCATGAGAAAGTGCATCATCTCAGACTTAGCTTAGGGTGGAAAAATGCCATAGAAGTTTCCACTTCAAAATATCCCACATTCCAGAATATTCCACACATATCCCACTAATCCTCGACAGGGTTCAGGATCTGGTGAAGGCCGTGACACGCATGGGCGTCGATGTCAGCGTTTCGCTCCTTAAAAAATCCCTGGGTGCCGCCTGCCCTGTGGGCGGGGGCAGCCATCTTGAAAGACGCCTCCTTTCCCTGCGGGACGGGGGCGGAGACGATCACTCGGGATCATTAGGCAGCGATTAACGTCGCCCTCTTAAGGGCGTGAGCGATGATGATCGCTCTGTGCCATTAAGTGGCAATTAGCTGTGACCTTGCCTCTAGGGGCAAGACTGTACCTGATCCACGCCAGGAATACGCACCCTACAGCATACAGGGTGTATATACTAAGTACTACTGGAACACAGTGGTAACCGATCCTGTTCCTGGAGATCTACAGTCCTGTAAGTTTTCATTCCAACCCCTAATTTGGCACACCTGATTCTTCTAATTAGCAGCTCGATAGAATCTCCAGCTGTTGAATGAGGTGTGGCTTTGTTGGGGTTGGAGTGAAAAGCTACAGGATGGTAAGACCTCCAGGAACAGGGTTGGTTACCACAGAACCACCAGAGCCATTCAGTGTTGTCTCTCTTCTGTTGGTCAGATGGGCAAAAATAATAAAGACACAGGAAAGTGAATGCAATGTGAAAGCAGCAGACACCAGAACCTATGACCAGACAACCCAGCCCCATGCACACACACACACACACACACACACACACAAAACTTCCTTCCTATTACTTTGCAAAAATTGACTCGTTTTTTCATTCAAATGCAACACTGTTCAATTTCGATGCGGATCCAGAATGCATTTCTTATTCATGAGCTCATCGGAACTCAGAGATGGCAACACGTTTTCTGTATTTGCCCTTTCAATTATTAAAGAGTCGAGCTTATTTTAGAAATTCTATTTAAATGCATGTACTTATTGGAGCTTTTGGTAGTCGCCGGAGTTTCTTATGACTTTTATTCAACCGCATTTAAACATGGTCTTCAGGAGTCCTTACGAGACACCCAGTCCACATAATCTAACTGCATGATTTTTTAAAATGGTTATGTAAAAAAAACTGTGCATTTATTAATATAATATTTATTTCCCAACATTTATTTTTTTACGTTGAAAATTTCAGTTTTGGTCTTAAACCCCTATGTGAAGACTACAGGGTTAATTCAGATAAAGCATTAATGATGCACCCCACGATATGGAACTGGACCCTGACTGACCCTGAGCGCCAACTGTGGAAGGTCGCCCTGCAAGTCGGCGCGTGATTGGCTGTCACCCCAGGGAGGGAGGGGCTCAGTCAAAACTGGGGTTCCGTTGACTGGCAAAAAGCGACTCCCTGCCTGCAGAAATGATTAGGCAGAGCAGCTGGTGTAGCCTGAGGAGCTCAGCAACAGAAAAGTGTTAAATCACGACCCGTTTTCCCTTTTCTTCTATTGGCACGGTTTCGCCAAGTACGTTTTTAGTTTCGTGCGCGCCTCGTAAACACGAAAAAGGCCAAAGTAAGACCGCTAGCCGTGAGTTTTTGCGTTTGTTTCTGTTTCAGGAGGAGGAAAGGAGGCAGCTGAGGGAGACGTCGCTCCACCAGCTGAACTCCGAGCGCTACGTCCACACCTTCAGGGACATCTCCAACTTCTCCGGGACCATAAACGTCACGTATCGCTACCTCGCGGGCTCGCCTTTGCCGCGGAAAAGTGAGTACCCCCCCGCGCCCCCCCGCCCCCCCCCCAACCCCCCAGGGGCCGTTCGGTCCGTTCGCCGGTTGTATATGTGCAAACCTTGTATCTCCATTTTTTGTCTCTTTGTCCATTTTCTCTTTTCTAAGGGCGCGTTCAAAGTTCTTGTCCAGCTATATTTTCTGTCACTGTTTCGTAACTCAAGAACTAATAAAGTTGGTTCAAAGCCCAAGTGTGTTTTTGTAAGGACACAGGTGCACAGTGCCGATATTATATATAATACAATGATTTTTCGGTGACCATCAAATGACTCCAGGACAATGAGTAATGAAGAAAAATGAAAGCTGTACTACCTTGACTACGCGTTCCGTTTCTTAACGAGCTTTGGACGACAACGAATTAGAAAATGTCATTGTTTTCAAAAATGCCAAAGATCAATGAGTGCATGACCTCACGAAACAGTAAACCAGAAAT
>JANEZO010000035.1:0-75326 GCA_025169545.1 Anguilla japonica | reverse complement strand
AAAAGAACATTTTCGTAGGCCATGCAGAATTCATAGATGTGCACAAAATGGACACAGACATAAATTGTTTAAAACTGAATTTGAGGGCGGGGGGGTGAACCCACAGAACCCACAGAATCTACAATGCCTGGGAATAAATGAGGCAATTATAGTGGATATTTACAGGTAACTTCTGTGTGTAGATTAGGTGCACCGTGCCTCTGGAATTCAATCCCAAGCCATATCAGAGGTGCAGCTACAATTGGTTCTTTTAAAACATATCTTAAGACTTACTTGTTCTCATTCCTCTTAGTTTTGACTTCTTAGGTTATTTATTTATTTATTTTATTTTTTGTAAAGCGCCCTGGGATGTACACATAAAGAGCGCTATATAAGATCTTATTGTATTGCTGGTGTGTAACCAATGCTGTGTATGAATCCAGGGTGGGCAAGGAGGGAAATCTGTATCTGGATTTCATGTCAAATCCAGCTCAGCAGCTGAATTGGCCGCTTGCATGTGATGACATGACTGCATGTTCTGTGAAGCTTGCGCACAGCTGAAAACTGAGACAGGATACTCTGCGGTTTCCTCTGCAAGCGAAACTGCATTGGTTATTTTCCACAAGCGGGCAGTAGAATAGAGGACATCGGTGAACTTTCATACTAGGTTACTACATCTGGGGCCTCATTTATAAAACGTATTTTAGATCACCTGTGTGGCGCGTACGTAGAAAATCACGTCAAAGTAGTGATTTATAAAATTTCTACATGACTCGATTTGACCGTAGGAACGGTTGTGGCTCTATGTCAGGTCTTCAGACGTATGCACGCAAGTTCATTTTATAAATGAGCCCCCTGCAGTTTCTATAGCCTAATGCGCAAATGAATAAAGAACTTTCTCGTGGATGTAATTTGCCACAACTCGGCATTTATTAATCGCAATAATAGGAAAATGATTGTTTGTTGGAAATCCCTGTTTATTTCTTAACACAAAAAGTATTCAAACGGATACAACAGACTTGCTCTGCAAAGCTTGCACGTAACTCTTCTTGTCCTTGACCTAGCCATTTATGGCCAAGAAGCCGAAAAATTCCCAAACAGGGCTTCTACTACCAGCTAGTGGGACCAACTCCTCCGATGCTGCTCTGCTGCCATTTCCGTTAGTTTTCAATATTTTGATGTGACAGAGGACGTAACGTTTGCACAAGAAATGAACTTTGCGTGCATGATTCGCCGCTTGAAATTAAAGCTTGTATATTTATGTTAACTACAAAACGCGGAATCAAAAACACGGGATCCAAAACTAATATTTGATTGCTCAAATTTAGATTCGAACTTAAAAAAGAAAAAGATTTTCTAATAGTTTTCAAACTTCGAATATTTTTTGACAGCCCTAGTCCACATATTTTGCGGTTGCCATTAGCCAGTGCACCTATGACTTGAAATAACTAACGAAGACCTCCCTAATTTTAAGTACTTTTAATGGCCATCTCAATACTTGATCTTTTCGGAGGAATTATTCTCAGGACAACACCCCTGTATGAACCTGTCAGTCACTGCCGATCTTCTGCTGTGGTCTGAAGATACACCTCTTCAGACAGTGCCTGGGCTAACTGTCACCACTCTGTAGGGCACTACCAACCTAGGATCATTCTTAGCACTTGTACTTCTGCTTCGTTCCTATGGGCACATTGCACATGTACCTCCTGTGTCACTGTCATGTTGCATCTACCTCTATCCAGCACTTATATTGTGCTCGTGTCATTATCTTGATGTTGTAGCTTGTTGTCATGCCTCCTAGTTTGACTTAACATAACTCTCTGGCCTAGCCTATGAGCTGAGGGGAGATGGAAGGTTTTTTTTTCTAAATCTAGCTCTCTCTTTCTTGCTTCTGCAAACTTGCGTACTGCACCTTTAAATTATGCTGAGAGTGACCTGCTGAAACTGCCCGCAATTTGTTTCTGTCTATTTCCCGCCTTACAGGTCGGTTTTGTGCACAACAACACACGTTATGAATGTGAATTGTAATGCTGTGAACTGAATACTGTGTCAGTGATGCCTAACAGTGCCTTCCTTTGACTTTATTTGGGCCACCCACCCAAATCAATGTCCCCCCACCCAAAAAGATTTTTAGCTGTGACCGCAGCTCAAAAGCTCTCTGTCGCATTATGTGGTGCTTACCCTTTAAAAAGTTGGTTTCAGTGTTTTGAACTTGTTTTAGTTCATGTATTTTTGGGCTTTTTTTATTGTTTGGTGATTTGAGATAAAATGAAAGCTACACTAAGCAAAGTCTAATCTTCATTCCATATTTCGTAGGTCTATATTCATTGATCTTATTCAGAGTAATAGACATTTGGGTTAAACCACAGCAGTGTCAGTCAATTTGAAATGCAAAGCAGTCTTAAATATAATTTCTCTAATGACACGGCCAGCTTTAATGTAAGAACCCCTTATATTACTAAGTGCAGCATGTTATTTGCTACATGTTAATACATTATTTTTTAATTAATAAAGCAAACAGCGACATCAAATGGTCAATGTAGATAAATACAGGTACCAGGGCTGGTTGGTGGAGGTGGCCAGGCCAGGCCATCCAGAGATGACACCTTGTTAGAGACTCCTTCCCCTTTTGTCTCCTTTTTAGGCCCTGCATAAAACAGCATCTTGCATTATGCTATATTTATGGTCCCATATACATAACATTATTTGTCATTACCTTGGGATTTCTGTTTTTTTTGCTACTTTGGAAAAGTCAAGTTTGAGTGACAGCGGTTAATTTTACCAGTGCAGCAAACACTTTGCGGTGCATTACAGATAAGCAGGAGGCTGTATGAAGATTCTGTTACAAACCATGAAAAAGTGACCAAAAGTTGTTAAGTTATTCTCTTAGAGCAGTGCTGTGACTGATCATACCCCCTTTTCCATTCAGAACATTTCATGTCAGTTTACTGTCGCATCAATGGCTTGATCCTGTAGATTCTTTCACTACAACATCCGGAGTCCACAAGGAGCAGCATAGCTCTTAGTCCAGGCTCTTATCATAGCTTACCTATGCAACCTCTAGGCTCGCAAACAGTCCCATATTAACTTGCGACATCTTGTATTTCAGCCGTAAGTGGATGTTCATATATGTCCCCTATTTCCCAATGTCCTACAAATTTTATCTGCCAGTGCTGAATTACTATGACGCACATCGTTAAGCAAAGTAGATGACTGCAGAACTAAACTCCTATATGGAGGTCTTGGCAATACCCAGTTTGGGTTGCCATGTGTTTGCTGTGTGCTGCTAGTGTAACATTGTGTGTATTTGGAAACCCAAACGACACACCAGCAGTGCATGTAAGCAGGTGAGACTGTTGCTGTCCGTTGTCCTGAATGCCTCCAAGGCTTAGAGCAGAGCTGCATAACCCTGTTCCTGGAATTCTACCATCCTGTAGGTTCATTTAAACCCTAATTTGGCACACCTGATTGTACTAATTAGCAGCTCGAGGATAGCTCTAGCTGTTGAATGAGGTGTGCTTTGTTAGGGTTGGAGTGAAAACCCTACAGGAATAGATCTCCAGGAACAGGGTTTGGCAACCCGGGCTTTGAGAGTTAGTGGGAACATACATCTGAAAGTGGCTGAATTAGAGGAGCAGACGTGCCTGCAGTACATCCAAGCTGTCTTTCAGTCTTGCATGGCATGAATTCCACCCCCCTAAAAAATAAGCAAATAAAATGCCTTACCTAGATGAAATATATTACACACCCCTATTTTTATCCAATGCCTTTCTTAGTATGTAATATTTTACCCTAGCATACAGGTTACTGATGAGCTTTTTGTAAACTGACAGATTCATATATTTTGGGTGCTTTGATGTGCCACAGTATGGCACTAACAACAAATAGAAGTTAATCATTTTCAAATTAAAATATTTTGTTTACTTGGGTCATGTGATTGTATTATATGTTGCTACTTTACATAAACACAGATATCATTAATACATACCGCATCCATTATTTTAAACGTTTTCTACTCATTCCTATACATACTGTAAATCTGTGGTCAAAATACGTCATTCCGTGAACATGAGTTAGTTATGACGCATTCAGCGTGTTGCACCACGCAGCAATAAATCAGGCTGATATAAGGTCAACGTGAACGGCTCTCTTGTGGCCTCTGCTGGATTTGACAAAAGAGTGTTCCAGACTGAACTGGATTTCTGTTGTTAGTTTGGTGCATGCACGAGGATGCAGCTATTACAGGACATAATCTGTGTTCGGGGCGACGACATTGCTTGCAAGAAATCACGCTGAACGCACATATAGCCTATAATCTATCAATGTTCTACCCCACTCAGAAAGAAGCATAGCGAATTTACGCGTCACATGAACCGTATAATAGCATGCTAATGTAGAAACGTAATTCTTACTGCTATTAACATCGGAACTTAAGCAAGCAGCTCTCCCTTTAACAGTGTATTTATTTTGTCTCTGTAAAACGCTTGACTCTGTTTTAAATTAAAGGCCTACACTGTGTCTTGAATTGTGGGTGTATTTTGTAATAATGATCTGCATCCTGTTCATCAGTCAGTACAGAGATAACATGCAGTTTCTACATGAAGCCTGACATTGTTTTTTTGCTGCTTTACTACGTCCTTAATATGTACATTTTAAAACACGTGTTGCTACTGCTGAGTTCTTTAAATTTTCATCAGTGCAATGCACATGACCAGAGACCAGATTATACAACACTGCCACCTAGATTGTAACCAGGTCACAAGGTCTTAACTGACAGTTGATGAAATTTTGTACACTATGTGGGTCCTATAACAAGAGTTGAGCACAGCCTTTCAAAAAGGGGGTGTTGCCTTGATGCAAATGAGAAGTGAGTAACTGAACAACACACTGCGAAAGCACCCTTCTACTCTGTAAACGGGGCAGTCAGATGTTGCACAATTAGAAAGGAAGATGAATGATTGAATTAGGATATAATATTCGTAAACAGGAATCCTGTTGCTTTTGAATACAGCTCGTTTCATTTGTGTGAGCTAAGATAGCCAATATTATTTCTCGTAACTTGGTGCAATTTTGATATCAATACTTTTAATGGAAGGCCTAGATTTTAATTAATGACGGTGTTTTTGTGCTGTATGTGTGAGTAACTACACATTTTTGTATGTTGAAAATGTGTTTTTCTTCAGAAATAATTATTTCTGTACTGTGTTTGTTATGAGTTAGTGATAATAGTCATACATGTAGGCTATGGATAGGCTACATACTGTAAATGCATACAAACGCACATTCTAGCTGAAAGAAACACAAATTAAGCATGGATTCAATAATATTTCCTTTACCATGAATGACAAATAAATGGAAGTGTATGTCATATTTTTAAATGGAAGTGTTTTTAATGAGCTATTGTACACAAGCTACTAATTGTTTGTGGTAGAGTATATAGAGGGCTAGCTAACATTAATTTAGAAATGTGGCGTTGCAGGGTAGCTACAGTAGCGCAGTTAAAATGTAGTTACCAGTGCAGGCACAGTGTTATCGTTTTGACTTAAAGAAAATCGATATCACCGGAGTGAAGAAGTCATTATCTTGCGCCAATATAAGACCGGTAGCCTAACGTTACCTACCGGACCGAAGCGCAAGGCTGATTTCAGAGCCGTCTGTAGTAACTCGGTCTGTCACTTCGTTAGAAAGGTAGCTACGTTATAAACTCGGTCAAAATGCCGAAAGCTGAACTGCCTAAATTGAGGGTACATTTTACTTGTAGCCTATTTCAGAAATATAAAGGAGTGTCCCACAAAGATTAAACAGATGCAAAAGCAATCGTTTAAAAGTTTTATTTTTAGTTACCCAGCAAGGCAGTGTAATGAGTGGAGGTTTGCTTGAGTCTGAGAGGGAATTTGAACCTGGCCTATCACGCGTCCAAAAGTGATAGGTAGACGCCGTACCCGGTGAACTACATTATAAACGAGTTCACTTCATATGTCCATTTTGCACGTGTATGTTTTTATTGACTGATGCGCCTAATGTCCAATGGGGAGACATATTCTTTGTTGGCCTGGTCTGGAGCATTTGTGATGATGTAAACTCAGAAAAAAGTCCATGCCTGGAGAGTAATAAGTTCAGTGTGAATACATTTTTTACAGCCTCTGCATTATATCCTCGCATGCAACACTTGTTCACCGCTCAGTTCTCTCTCTTCCAAAACTGGCTGCCCGGCGCTGGGCTACTTTCGGGCAGCACAAGGTGGGTGCGTAATTAGGGCATGCTACTCCTGTGAAACGGCGACAGACTCAGGTGCAGTTTTACTCATTATAGCCTCTTGAACACCTCGAGTAACTGGAGTTAAGAGCTTCAGGCAGAAAGGCAATCCCTGCCTGAGTACCCAGCCCGAGTAACTTCCTGGACAACTTCATTCAAAGATGGTTTGATATTAACTGCTTCTCCGAAACTGCTGGACGGTTACTACATTTTTACTTTTTCGACAGCATATTCTCATGAACATGTGGAGACCATGGATATTTCAGTGTGAACTTTTCCTGCTTGTCTTCGTTGAGACATATCGAGATGACGGTGAGTGTGTTTCTGGTTTTTAATTCCTTTTGCGTGCAAGAAATAGCACCTGAAACTAAAACACAAACATCGATTAAATCGATGAAAATAGTTTATTATTATGATTATGATGATGATGATTATTATTATTCAGTGAAATATTCAGTGTACTAGGCAGAGATTAGCATAATTTTTTCCGGGGCGAGAAACCTAAGTTTTGAAATTCTGCCTAACAACACTGAGTACTGGATTCTTATTGGTGGGAGAGGTTCACGAATGTGGAAGTGGGCAAACTGGTTTCTGGGATACTTCGGGTATCACGATTGGGGCGCGGCAGGATGAGGCGATGAAAATGTTTCATCGAAGTATGGTGTGGCCATATTTGATGGAAGTCACGCAATAGCTATTTATAGTCTATTTGAATAGTTCATTTGCAAAAACAGATATGTCAATTTTTAGTAATTTTCATAAATCGTTTTTTATTGTGCATTCCCAGTAATATCAATCAAACTATAGTTGGGTTGTTTTGATCAAGTAAAAATAACTCAACAAAATACAGGTAACTTAAAAATTACTTTATTTAACTTTATTTAAAAATTGTTTTTATTTCAAATTTAAAGTTTGTTTTTGTCAAAAGCAGATAACTCCACATTTCATGTTTCAGAGTTTTAAAACGCCATGTAATAAGTTTATTTTAAGTACAATATTTAACATTCTTTAACATAAAACAAGTAGGTAAAGTGCTGAAAATCGCAACAAAAACAGCCCATTAATGGGCAATATTACCCATTTACAAGATCATACCTTGGAAAATCCCGGCCAGACTACAAAACCCCTGAGCATGAACGTGCCAATGTTTTAACCTGCAGAACTGACTCATTGAGGCTAAAGTCTGAGTGCAGTCTGTTTACAATCAATTCATTGGGAACTGCACTAACCTGGAAAAACATGAACTATTTTACAGTATTTCATAGTGTAACTCCATATCCCATGTTACTTATTGTTACTCAGTGTTTCACAGTATTCAGTTTAACTCCATGTTACTCAGTGTAACTCAGTATTCAGCGTGACTCAACATTTCAGCTTTTAGTGTTTCACAGTATTCAGTGTTTCACAGTTTAGTATTTCACAGTCTGTCACAATAAGATGTATTCCTCCTCATCACTGCTTTCCTCCAAGTCCTGTCTGCCGACACGGTCACATCCCACTCCTGCCAGTGCATCCTCATAGAAGTTGCAGACTGTTTGACTAACCCCAAGTTCACGTAGCAGTTTCAGGACGTCAGCCTTCTTTGCCTCCTTGACACAGTTTATCCTCGGAGCAACAGCTGGTTTGAAGGTTTCCCACTTCTTCCCACGCTTTAAGACAGAATGGTAACAGAAGTCACCACTGTACAGTTGCTTGATGCCCAAGTGGTCATCACGGATTTCCAAGACCCTGGCCTCAGTGATGTTAAATGATCGAGAGGAGGACCAGTGTTTAGCTGCTGCAGCTTTGAAGTCATAGCATTGCCAGTGTTCCCCGTACACATGGACGCTTCCATGTCTGCACATGACTTCCAGGTACTCGGATGGTAGCAATATGGAGTCCTTCTTCCTGATCTCCTGCTTCAAGCGACCAAATACACGATCAGGGGGCAAGAAACTGTGGCCACGGATTGGAAAAGTGTAGTTTATTGTCAAGTCTTTGAATTTATGCTTCCTCAGGGCAAAAAGCATTGATAATACATTAATGTTCTTTTTTTGCCCGTAGCAGGAATCTGAGAAAAGCCTCAAGGTGTCGTGCTCTCCGAGTTCACGCTGAACAACAGTACCCAAATAATACCGCAAAGCAGAGGCCACCATGTTGCTGTCTTTCTTGTTTTGATTCTCCAACCATGTAAAAAGGTGAATGTCCTCTTTTCTCTGATTCTGACCACGGCCACGGTGGCGAACAACACCAAAAACATGCTGGTACAGCTGTCTTAAATAGTAGGTCTGTGAAATGGGTGACTTTGGCAGCACCAGATTCGGCATTACATCAAATGCAATTGTGAAAGTTTCCTCCACAGCATTTAGCAGATCACAGAATTTACATCCTCTTCGCCTGTGTAAGAGGTACAGGCTTCAGTGCGTTTTTCATCACCTGTGAGTTCTGGGTCCCTCAGCTTCAATCGAGATTTAACGCAGGTGCTGCACACATCTTGTGACGGGTGTCCGAATGCCAGGTTAAAGTCACACATGAAAACGCTATAATACAAAGCGCATGACATCTGCTCATCATTTTGACGGCGGAAGAGTTCATGCATCTTTTTCACATTCATGTCAGCTGGAAGATACTTTCCATTACATTACATTACATTACAGGCATTTGGCAGACGCTCTTATCCAGAGCGACGTACAACAAAAGCCGCGTTTCCACCAAAAGTACCCGGAACTTTTAGTCCCAGGAACTACTTTTCAAGGAACTAAAAGGTTCCTTCAGCCCATTGTTGTCTGCGTTTCCACCGCGGTCTAATGTCCCGCGAAGATTAGGCAAATTAGCCCACTGACGTATGAAAAAGCAACGTTGTCATCGGTCCATCTGTCCTATGATTTCTTCTGTAACCCCATACTACCACCGAAGTAGCCTACATTATTTTCTAATAACCGGGGCAGCCCGGAGGGGTTTATTCCACTTATATACAACGGGTTACCAACAATGACTATATATGGTTACTTTTGTATTTATTGATTTTTATCAATTTAATCACCTGAAATTGAAATATTCTTCCGCAGCCGTTTGGGCATATTTTACCGTTGTCAAGCAAAACTGTCGTTGGTAGTTGAACTTGGACCGTTGTTATGCAACAAATAGGATATACCAGGCCAACAGTCAGATTGTAACTGTTTTATATATCCTCTCAAACACATTCATTATGTTTTTATGCGAACATTCACTTTCATGTCTTGACATCCGAGGTGACAGAATGCATTCACATTCCACAAATAACTGGCAACAACAGCAGAAAACATGCACACGTTGTAAACAATTTGCTGTTGAATTGATCACTTTCTCATCGTCAATTCCATATAGGCTAATCGCAAAATAACAAGAATAGAACGAAAACTCGGACTTGCGTGAAAATTTAAATTAGCAGTGGTACAGCCACCGTTTTTTCCATCAAAGTTACTGCTAGCCGAGCAGCGAAGTGTGCCCTCCAGATGCGAACCATGCACCATAAATTAGTCCATAGTCTTCCTGGTCTTTTTGTGGAATTGTAGAATGGCAGAGTAAAATTACGGCAGTCTGAAAAAGCAAAAGGGATGATTACTAGAATTAACCTGTTATTTTACCCCGACAAAAAGTTCGGAAGGTGATTTCCAGTTTGCTTTTACTGTATCACCAATGTAAATTACGCAGAACTACCGCATACCTCACATAACTGTATCAAACGTTTTGAGTCAATTACAACGGGCTAACAAAGAAAATCCAGAAAAAATATTCAGCAACCGAATTAAACCGTTTGAATGTTTTGGTACGTAATATGCTGTCCCAGCACGAATGCTTAGCATTTTATGAAACGAATATTAAAGCAAGAAAAGAACTGAAGAGCACACATGTTATAATTCCAAGACGCTGGCAGGCTATAACCAAAAGTAGGCTACTGCGCCGCATAATATACAAGTTTGATTTCAAGTTATTATGAAAATAAATCGGTTTGCGGCTGCAGATTTTTAAAAATGGCGGTTGAAATAAAACACTGCAAGTAGTCGACCAATCAGAAATTTTCAGCGATTGCGCCCCACCCCAAAGGTTCCGGTACTTTTGGAAAGTACTACCCCCCGAGCAGGGACGTTTTTGGGGGTAAAATAAAGTCCCCGGAACTTAATTTAGACCCTAGTTCCTACGGTCAAAACGCACTGAGTTCCTGAAAAGGTTCCTAGTTCCGGTGTAAAGTTCCTGCGGTGGAAACGCGGCTAAAGTGTATAATCATAACCAGGAACAAGTATGTCGAATACCCTAGAGAGAAGTACCGGTCCAAGTGCAGGGAACAACCGCATAGTTCAACTTGGACCCTGAAGGTTAAACTGATTAACACTAACACAACGAGAACGGTAAAAACACAGTCTATGGAAAAAATACAAGCAGTAGTTAAGACAGGTGCATTAACTAAGTCACCTACGAAACAGCTACCTAGTTACAATCCTAAGCTTACAGTCATTTACAGGGAGGTAGGGTGGGATGGGGAGAGGTGCAGCCTGAAGAGGTGAGTCTTCAGTCGTCGCTTGAAGTGGGTCAGGGTCTCAGCTGTTCTGACCTCCATGGGGAGGTCATTCCACCATCGTGGGGCCAGAACAGGGGGAGGTGCCAGGCGTCCTGAGGTAGCAGAACGGAGAGATCTGGCTGGCATGTAGGGTTTGAATATCTTGTGGAGGTATGCTGGGGCTGATCCCTTGACTGCCTGATATGCTAGGACCAATGTTTTTAAATTTGATGCGAGCTATAACAGGCAGCCAGTGGAGGGTAGTGAGCAGGGGAGTGACGTGGGAGTGTCTGGGGAGGTTGAAGACCAGACGAGCTGCAGCATTCTGAATGAGTTGCAGGGGTCTGATGGCAGATGCCGGTAGTCCAGCCAGAAGAGAGTTGCAGTAGTCCAGGCGGGATAGTACCATTGCTTGGACCAGGAGCTGGGTTGAGTAGGTGGTGAGAAAGGGGCGGATTCTCCGGATGTTATTTCCGCCAGGTGCACCACGGCGAGCATAATGACTGGCTCTGCAGGTAAATGTTTTGATGTGGTCTCTCACTGCTTGTCTCTTGGCTGTCTTTTCATTTGAGTTGTGAGCACCACCGTGGTGTTCAGGCATTGTCACCACATTCTGCATCCAGTACTTGGCGATGTTGCAGAGGCAATCTTTTTTTATGCCTGGAAAAAAACAATAATTATTTATTAACACACTGCCCCCTCTTGTAAAGCTCTTGGTAGAGCCGTGAGCAATTAGTGGATTGAAGGAAAAATAATTGACATATTTTTTTTTTTTGATTTGAATCCAAATGCCAAACATTGGCTTTTTTTCAGATTCTCAAACATTAACATTTGGAACGTTTCTTAGTTTTATATCAATTAAAAATTTATCTTTGGGTCTATAAACTTCAAACAAAATAAGCAATTTGAAAAAAACAATCCACAGGTACACTGAAAATGAAAATTGTCAATAGTGTGAACGCAAAACTGGAAGATTATAATCAAGGTGGTGTGTTCTTAACAGACTGAAAGCCCAAAGCAATGTATAGAAATAAAAAGCAATCTGAAATGAAATTTAAACATGGATAAGAGGGGGACAATGTCAGGTCTTTAAGCTACTCATTTCTGGGGGAGAGATGACTGTTACAGCCTGCATTAGAACCAGTGCTCCAGCCAATCCATACCTCACAGAATAAAACCATTTAGCCAGCTTATTATCCACAACATAAACATAGACATTTAGCAATATTCAATACTTGCAAAAAAATGCTCATAAATGACGCTTTGCAGACAGGTATTTTTCCAGTCTCAGTCAGAATGAAGTACTTGACCGTCAGATCCCTTGTTTTCTATTTGGATTATCCACTTTAGATCTTCGCCGTTTAACTGGCATGGTTTCCATGTAAGACAACAGAGTGGCATCCTGTTTTACTTTATCCGTTGTGGAATAAAGCACCCGGTTTATCCTGGTTAACCCCTCGGTAGACAGTGCAGATGCCTGACAAACTTTTTCTGAGTTGTGTTCACAAGCAATGGAGGGAACTTTTCCCTGACCGCTATGACACGCTTTTTTCGCTACGTTGCGTGAGTAAGTTTCAGCTTTCCTCTTCTTTTCATGCCCTGAAGGCGATAACATCACGAGCTCTTCAGTTTGGTCGAAATTATCCATCTTTGCAAAAGTTAGTTTGACTTTGAGCCAAAGTTACACCAAAATTCACTTTCAGTCAGCACATCTCCGAGTCGCTGACCGGATTTATCGGGCTTTGTTCAAGAACAGCATTGGCGTTTGACGGTCTCTGCTGTAAAACGTGAACTTCCAATGCATTTTCAATGGACAATAACGGCTTATGTGACAAAACGGATTTAGGGTTCAGAATGGGCTATCTGTAAACAATAACTCACGGCAATCAGTTCATTTTTTTAAAGGATGGCGTTTATCGGTTTTTGCAAATGAACTCTTCATTTGTAGGTCCCTTTAGATAAAACGGGCTCCCCGGCTCCACAAGTCCGGTTCCTCCGTTGGAGCAATTTCCAAACAACTGAAGGTACCACAAGCATCTGTACAAACAATTGTATGCAAATATAAAAATCTTGGGACCACACAGACACTGCATCGTTCAGGAAGGAGGCACAAATTAACTCTCAGGGCTGAACGACCTTTGGTCCGAAAGGTTCACAGGGTTTCCCCCAGAAAAGTTGTTAGGCCCGGTGGCAAGTATCTTTTGACAGGGCCCAGCGGCCCAGCGCGGGCAGGCGGCTAAGTGTCTTTTTTGACGGGGGCCCGGCGCGGGCCTGCGACAGACTGATGGCAGCATTATGGTAGGGCCCTATAGTTTCTGTGATTACAGAATCACGGACGGCATCGCGGAATTGAGAATTTAAAAAGGCTATAACACAGATTCCATAGGGCCCTACATTAAGTCAGTGCTAAAAGCTGACTGGACATTTGAAAATATGACTACGTAATGTGAATGTTGTTATAAATAAGTCATTTCTTCAACACACATTTTAAAAAATCAACAACAACAAAATCAGTTATCATTAACTGAACAGAAGTAAAGGTTCACAGAATTTGGAAGAGTGGTGAAACTTTGGTTGCTGGGATACCACGGCCAGATGAGCCAGGTCAGACATGGTGAAATGACACGGATTAAAATGTCAAAGTAGGCGTACAAATACGTTTACAGCTGAAAAAAGTGATCCAGGGTGTTACCTTTACCCTTTAATAAAGTGTGGCCATATTTGATGTAAGTCACGCAAAAGCCATTTATAGGCTATTTGTCGGTCCCTTCAGAAAAAAACGGCTCCCCAGCTAACCCGTTCATAAAGAAGCTGCTGATATCGGTAATTAGCCTATTATTAGCCGGAACTATTGGTCCATTATGGAAACATCTGAAGTCAGATCAGAATGAAAGGAAAAAGAAAGGGCCTGGTCACCCAATGATTTTGCTGAAGTTATGGTATTTGGGGTTCCTATTAAACCTACCGAAACATACACATAAGCGGTAGCAGAAACGTAATCTGGAACGTGCTATGCTCGTTCTGCAGCTAGTCCTGATCTTATGCCTCTAGTGATGAATCTGACCCTGATACTCCAATAAAATCAAAGGAAAAAAGAAAAAGGGTAAAATGTCACGCACTGAGTTGCAGAACAACATTGTGAGAATGCAGGTTTCCAGCACTTTATTTCGGCTGATCACAGTCCTACACGCGCCTCACTTGTTTGGTCTTGGGTGTCCTGTCATAACGACTGTGAACTCTGCTGTTTTCTCTCTCATCTATGCACAAACCCTGTTCCGGGTAAATTAATCTTCCCATTTTCATGTTACAGGGCAGTGTGCAGTTTGCTTGGAAGAGGGCTGCAAAACTGGTGTGAGTAGAATCATACTGGATGAATTTGACAAGACTTTATGGCAGAAGAAAAATAAAATCCCAGAATGCTCTGTGAGCAACCTAAAGCCAGATACCCCCTGTATGATGAGTAATGGAAGCCTTGTCCTACGGACTGAGCAGCCCCTTCATTTCGAAGGGAAGGATGGCGCTTCAGGCGGCTGGAAGACATTCCACTCGACCAACATGCGTGAGTATTCCTGCCCTGGCTCCAGTTTGAGTGCGGTTGTTGTGGTGAAGAGTAGTGGGAACGAAGGTTCTGGAAACCTTGCAGATGATTACATGTAAAAATCAAAACCTAAAATGCGGGATTATTCATAGATTGTTGGTCATTCGAAATGCCGGAGGCAGCTGAAATTGAATGGATTTATTTTTGATAGGTGCATATATACCCAAGACCCAAGCCAAAACCTGCTTGAAATTCCTTCATTTCACATACAACGTAGGTGTCAAGGACACAATAGAAATGCAGTTTGCACAGCTATCAGACTTCTCTGTCTGTAGTTTTGTGATCATTTGCAATCATATGCAATCATATGTAAGTTGTGTGTAATCATAACCTCTTTCTGCAGCTTGCGCTGATCTTGACCTACCGCCCAATCTCAGATCTTCCTCTGGTAAGTGCTTTCTGTGAGATAGAATGAAGAAATGACCCCAAACACATGTCCGATGGATCAGAAACACTGAGGCAGGTGTGGATACTGTATGTTACTGACTACTGTCTGCAGACGAATTAAAGCACAGAACTACAGAGGCTACACTTCATGATGCAAACCACTAGTTATCTGCAAAAACAGGATGGCCAGGCTGCTGTTTGCTGAGAAGGATCTTAAACAGACCACGGAGTTCTGTAAAATGATTTTGTGGACAAATGAGACCAAGATTAACTTGTATCAGAGTGATGCCTCGAGCAAAGTGTGGAGGCCAAAAGGAACTGGCCAAGATATAACCCCCCCCCCCCCCCCCTCCAATCTTATGGGAGTTATAGTGACTACGTAGTTTTCTTAAGTCACCACTAGACTAGGAGGGTTCCCCACATGCATTTTGACCGAATTCGCAGGCTCCGTTAGATGTAAATCTAATTTATTTTCTCAAAAATGATAAACCAAAACCAGGTGTACTATGGGTTCAAGGCCTAAGTGCTAACAAACGGTTTTATTAATTAATAAATTTTTTTTTAATTTGGTTTGTACTCTTGTGACATGACTACTTTCATTTACATATTAATATGTCCTAAGCATTATGGTGCCCTGAAATGGGGGGACTACACGGTGAAACCAAGATAAAAAATAAAACCTGAGAATGCACTTTACCCCTTGTGTATTGTTTGATCAGAAATCTAAAATTTGTGATCAAACAATACACACAAAATTCATCTTTGTCTCAAACATTCTGGAGCTCATTTGTGTGTGTTTGTGTGGTGATGCTGCTGCAATGGGAAGGCATGTTCAGCGTAGCCTCTATCAGAATGTGAAGACATGGAACTTTTTTGGTTTTTACCCTCTTGGCTGCACAGGAGCACCGGACTTGAACCAGATTAATGCTACCGCCAACCCCACGACCACGCCCGCGCCCGCGCCCACCATGCCACCCTGGAGTGAGTTCTGAGAAAAGGAATAGGCACTAGCAAAAAACTCCCTGCTGATCTCCTTCAGAACTCAAAGATTTCATCCATTCTTCTGTTTTTTTTTTCTTCCAGTGATTAAAACAATTTATGCTGCTTGCGGTTCAGGTAAGTTTCCTACTGCTACTGCATATCCAGCATTCAAACTTGCAACCTCCATATCTCTAGCAGGCTGTGAAGGAGAAATGGGCAAAGGGAACATGCCTTTGTGCACAATAAATAATAAGAATCATAACCATGGGTTTACATTACAGTACATGTTGATTGTACCAAAGAGATTGGAGGCTAGTGCTTATTGGCTAATAGTACCATACCCGCATTTCCGCGTTTGGTATTGTACTAATATACAGTGCTTATGTTTCAGTGCTTAGTCCCATACTCACTGACTTAGTGATATTGAACTCTGAAATGTTGGCACCTCAATATCTGTAGCCTTTTACAGTAGGTGATGTCACACTTCTGTCTTACTGATGCTCTCCACTTCTGTTAGTCACTCTGCATAAGAGCTAGGGGTGCACCGATTCGGCTGTGGAGCGGAACAGACTGGAACACACGATCGGTGACCGGCTGGGTTATTGTCATTTGGCTGATCTGTATTCCGGTTTTATGTTGTAAGAAACGTGAGCATGCGCTACCTGCAGCTTTCAAGAAGCTCAATAGAGAAATCGACTCTTCTGCCGCGACTGCCGTCATTACGTGCTGGCGCAGATCATGGTGTGAAGCGTCAAAACGCACTCTTCTGGAAGCAGCTGAAAAGATTCAGCCACGCTGAATCAGAGCTCCTTCATCGTGTGCTATGACAACAGTAACAATAGGCCTAATGCTTCATTATTATAATAAACCATGAACAATCTTATGTTTTCTTTGTTAGCTTACCTGTTGAAAAAAAATGTAAAAAAAATTTAAAAAAAACTTTCACCTATCTGATTTGGCTTTAAATTATCAGCCACTGGAATCGGCCATAAAAATTCATTTTCGGTGCACCCATAATAAGAGCATCTGCTAAGAAACTGTAATGTAATAGCGCTGTACAGTGCCTACATATTCACTCAGCAGATCAGTGGCCTGAGAGAATATACGCTGCCTGGCCAAAAAAAAAGTCACCGTTTGGATTTTTTTGGACAGTGCCCACTGTACAAGCCTCTGGAGGCAGTCTGGGGTTGCTTCAATTGGTCAGGTCTAGGCTCAGCAACGTTATGCGGCAATAAAATGAAGTCAGCTGAGTACCTGAATGTACTGAATGACCAGGTTATCCCATCAATGGATTTTTTCTTCCCCGACGGCACGGGCATATTCCAGGACGACAATGCCAAGATTCATCAAGCTCAAATTGTGAAAGAGTGGTTCTGGGAGCATGAGGAATCATTTTCACACATGAATTGGCCACCACAGAGTCCTGACCTTAACCCCATTGAAAGTCTTTGGGATGTGCTGGAGAAGACTTTACGGAGTGGTTCGACTCTCCCGTCGTCAATACAAGCTAATGCAATTCTGGATGGAAATTAATGTTGTGACGTTGCATAAGGTTGTTGAAACAATGCCACGACGAATGCGCGCCGCAATCAAAGCTAAAGGCGGTCCAACGAAATATTAGAGTGTGTGACTTTTTTTTTGGCCAGGCAGTGTACAGTGCTATCAGTGTGCAGTCCAAGGTGTCCATTAATTGATTGTTCTTCTCCTCATACAGTAGTTGCTGTCATTGGTGTCATTGCCATCGTTATTTATCGAAGATGGTAAGTTGTTTCCAAAAAAACATTTTCATAGGCCATGCAGAATTCATAGATGTGCACAAAATGGAAACAGACATAAATTGTTTAAAACTGAATCGGGGGGGGGGGAACCCACAGAACCCACAGAATCTACAATGCCTGGGGAAAAATGGGGCAATTATAGTGGATATTTACAGGTAACTTCTGTGTGTAGATTAGGTGCACCATGCCTCTGGAATTCAATCCCAAGCCATATCAGAGGTGCAGCTACAATTGGTTCTTTTAAAACGTATCTTAAGACTTACTTGTTCTCATTCCTCTTAGTTTTGACTTCTTAGGTTATTTATTTATTAATTTTTTTTTGTAAAGCACCCTGGGATGTACGCATGAAGAGCGCTATATAAGATCTTATTGTATTGTATTGCTGGTGTGTAACCAATGCTGTGTATGAATCCAGGGTGGGCAAGGAGGGAAATCTGTATCTGGATTTCATGTCAAATCCAGCTCAGCAGCTGAATTGGCCGCTTGCATGTGATGACATGACTGCATGTCCTGATAAGCTGATAAGCTTGTGCACAGCTGAAAACTGAGACAGGCTACTGTTTCCTCTGCAAGCAAAACTGCATTGGTTTAAAGCAGGTGTGCACAACAAGGGCAGATCTGTTTCAAGATTTCTTACCAACTTCTGCTCTTAATTATTTGATTAGCTTACTCATATCTTGATCTGGGACGGTACAGTGGTGCAGTGGGTAGCACTGTCACAAGAAGGTCCCGGGTTCGAATCCGGCCCGGTGCTTTTCTGTGGGGAGTTTACATGTTCTCCCCGTGTCCGTGTGGGTTTCCTCCGGGTACTCCGGTTTCCTCCCACAGTCCAAAGACGTGCAAGTAGGCTAATTGGAGACTCATAATTTTGTACAGCTATTTCTAGCCAAGAACACAGTTTAGTTCACACAGTGAACGCTATTCAGACCTAACCTCTGCAAAGCCAACTAGGCAGAAGAATAAGCTACAGTATTAGGACAAATACAAATTACCAAGAAGTGCTGGGATGGGGCAACATGTAACAAGTGGAAGTGGGGGGGGGGGGGGGGGGGGGGTGAGATTTAGAGTGAAATATACAGAGTGGTGGTGGTTAGTCTAGGTATAGTCTGAAGAGATGAGTCTTCAGGCCACGGCGGAAGATGGGTAGTGAGGGGGAGGTTCGGAGAGGGACGGGGAGTTTGTTGCACCACTGGGGAGCTATGGTGGACAAGCTCTGTGATCCCTTTGGGCGGGTGGGAGAGGTTACGAGGCACCCTGCTGCCGCAGAGCGGAGTGGTCGAGCAGGCACATAGAATCGAGTCATGTCCTGCAAGTAGATGGGGGCTGTCCTGTTGGCAGCAGTGTCGGCAAGGGTCAGGGTTTTGAACCGGATCCTGGCAGCGACCGGTAGCCAGTGGAGTGATCGCAGCAGAGGAGTGACGTGGGAGAATTTGGGAAGGTTGTAGATGAGTTGGGCAGCGGCATTCTGAATCTAGGTGTTGAATTAGTGACAAGAGATGTTGAATTAATTTATCATTTACAATGTGATATCCTTTCTGAATTCATCACCACATTCATAACTAACTGCCTTCTCATTTTCTGCCTCTGTCTCTCTGTGTCTCTTTCTGCCTCTGCCTGGCAAAAGGAAGAGGATCTACAGATGCATCAGTTCATCAGTTCTTCAGTTCATCCCCAGGGCATAATGGTGACATTTTTTAAGTATGTGAACACCTTATTCCTCATCAATAAATGTTTGTCCTCCCAAAATGTTTAGTGCTTTCAGAATTTTTACTACCATCAAATATACATAATGTAATTTCTGTACTTAAACAAATACAAACTTGACATCCACAGGAATCATTTAAATATGCTTATTAAAAGTATTGCTTTACCTGAAAAAAAAAAAAAAAACATAACCTATGTATTTCTGATTTTAAAACTTTTGCCTGAAAAATCACTTGACTGTATTCATTGCCACCTGCCCTCTCATTTTCTTTCTGTTTATCTCCCTCTTCTACCTGTGTCTGTGTTGTGTTTGTCCATAGGGAACATGGAGTGCCCCACCCAGCTACGCAGAGCTCTCCGTTACTGGCCTGTTGACCTTTCATCATACATGAAGCTGCCTTGAGTATTTCAATATTTTAAACCTGTCTCTTTTCAAAATAAACACACAGTATATTGTGAACAAAAGCAATACCTCATAGTATCATTTATTCGCTGAATATCTCTAATTTAATACTTAAGGGTTTGCTGATACCGGCCAATACACTTTCCAACATGTGAATAAGGGGAGTACTGGCACTTAATTTTTTACACTTCAGGCACTGATAATAAGACTCTATTGAGCTCTTATAACCTTATTAAATAGCTAACATGGAAGGCAATGTGAACGAAACTGGTAAAATAGACATCCCATAAAATTAACTGAGTGATCGGTTCATTCGATCAATAAATTGCTGTGTTTTGCCACTGTTGGGGGTGACAATTTAGTGCCACTTGGAAACTTAAATGAAATGAAATGAAATGAAATGAAATGAAATGAAATGAAATTAAAACACATCATCAGCTGAAGTTCACTTGACGCGAAAATTGCTTGCCGGGAGTTGCTTGAATTTCTTCTTTTGAACACGGAACTTCGGGGGCGTCCCTGAAAGAGTGTTGTCAGTGTTGTTTAGCTACGTCATGAGAGCATGGCTACCCTACACGGGAGCCGAGGCATTTCACTCCAGATATCGGACTCAAAGGGGAAAGTGCACTATGTCCGCGGTTCCGTTCTCTCAACCAAGAAGTGAAATGTATTGATTGACCTAAATACTGAGTTTTGTCTGTATTACTTAAGTAAATTATATATGCTAATCTACGAATTATTATTGTGTGTGTTAGCCAATTTGGAAGGCAATTAATTACTGTTGCCTGGCCGCGTAGCTATACAAAACGGCTTGCTAGTTAGCCTCTCGCTTGTTCAACACGCACGACGATTTAATTCTAAATGATAGGTTATCAGTGTCCAATTAAGTGTCTAATTCATGGGACATTAATATTATTTAAACCGACTCTCTCTCAAAACGCGCGCGTTGAAGCTCACACAAGTACGGAATAAAGGAGCCGTTGCTCTACTTTCCACCAAATCTGAAAAAGAATTTATTTGCCCTTTCACAGTTTTTTTTAATCATTCATTGAGAACTAACGCGGTTTCCTCAAGAATGTCATAAAATCAGTTAGCTAGCTATATTTTATATTATGATTAGCAAATTACGTTTTAGCCAGCTAGCTTGTTAGCAAGCACATATTTGGATATTCAATGTTGAAACTGTAGATGCACGTTTATTTTAGTTGTTAATTGTAATTACACAACGTATTCACGAAGCCTATTGCCTACTTAAGATAGCTGATATCAGCTGATTTAAAAATGTGTGGGTAGTTTTTATCAGCTGGAAAAATAAACAGCTCGGTAGTGAACTGAACACTGGCATTACACAGGCGATTTGACAAGCAATATGAATCTTTATTAGAACAAGTACAGCACAGACAACATGTTACAAAATAGTAACGGTAGTACAAAACTTAGTTCAGAGATATTTCACTTCGGTATAACATAAGTAATTGTGTGCAGTTTCTGTTCATGATCTCCGTTTTTATTTGATAATTAAATAATCAGGTTGACAGGTCTGATTAGGCTATGCTTTGTTGTCAGTACTTTCCGAAATGGAGCGCTACGTTACCCGAGTCCCTTTACGCTACCTTGACATTAGATTAGATTCAACTTTATTGTCATTGCACAGAGTACACGAGACAACGAAATGCAGTTAGCATCTAACCAAAAGTGCAAAAGAAGCAGTAAAGTGCAGTAAGGTGCATGTACATATGCATAATATAAATATAGAATATGGAATGAAAAGCTAAGGTATATACAGTATGAAAGTGAATAAATATGAATACAATATGATAGATATGAATATAATACAATGTGGTATAAACAGTATAGACAGTTATAGACAGTGGATAGATACAAATATGTTAAATATATTATCAGCAAGGTGCGACAGTGCAAGGTTCAGTCATTGGAGTAAGTTGAGTGGGGGGGTCCAGGTGGGGGTATCCGGGGTGGGGGGGCTGTCATCGTGGTGCAGAGTTCAGCAAGGTGACAGCTGAGGGGAAAAAGCTGTTCCTGAACCTGCTGGTCCTAGAACGTAGGCTCCTGTAGCGCCTCAACTACATACACGCATAATGGAAGACTGGCACGCACACACACACACACACACACTACGCACACTATGCATTGAAAATGTGAGGTAAATTTCCACTAGGCGTTGTTAAAATTCTCTACAGTAACTCATACACAGCTGTTCATCTAAGAGACCAATTCAAATTTTTAAAATATATATCCAACTCTCACAATTATTTGATGTAATTCTGATGTATCATTTATTGCTTATGTACATTTTTGCCTTGCCATTATTTTGCATTGTAAAAGCAGTTCTGTCTCGTGCCAGTTTAACAAAAATGTTTCAAATAAATGCTTCTACTGTTTTCAATTTAAGATTTTCTACACCCGTGTTCATTAATTGTCATTTCCACAACACAATGTCATTTCCACCGCACACATTTTTTGAAAATATTCAAAAAGTTATAACCATACATTAAACACTTCTCCACAATTTGGGACATCATACTCTACTTAATGCAATAATACAATGTATTTATTTCAAAACAGTATCTATTCAAGACAACATTATGTTTCAGACTGTGGTGGATGTACGTTAAGCCATTTGGTCCTTGTGACATTTAATAAATTGAATTCACAAATGTAAAAAAGTATCAACTGGCAAAACTAGTTATGAAAATAGTCATATATTATTAGGGGTGACATATGTCATACTATTTTTAAATAATAGTCATATATTTAGATGTGGTGGAAATGACATTTGTTCAGTACGGGTCAGAAAAAGTGCCAAAAATGACCAAATTATCTTGTGATGGCAGTGCGTCTTCTCTTGGACCTTAAAACTAGAAAAATTTGATAAACTTATGAGACTGTGATAAGTGTGATTTGAACAAGTTTTTTTCTGTAAGTTCACAAGGACAAAAGTGCTCCTAGTTGAAGAAACCCCCATATCTAACTGAAAAAGATGTTTCTAAAATCTAGCTTGGCATTCACATTGGCTGTCTCATTAAAAACATGTTTTCATCGTACAAAAATACCAAGTTACCAAGTCATTAATTCAAACTGAATCTAGACCTGCAATTAAAAGTATTGATATCAAAATGATGCCAAGTTATTGTACTACAAAAAATATAGGCTATCTTGCCTCACATAAATGAAAGAAGCTGTATTCCAAAGCAATGCTACCAAATGAATGTACTTTTATGGCAATACAGCTAGCCTAGAATTGTAGGTACTTGATTTTAGAAATAGAAAATACATACATGGTAATGGAAAATGTAAGAGCGTGTAGCGTACATATAGAACTATAGTATGTGCACACACACACACACACACGCACACAATATTGGCTAGTGGTTGTACGGAGTATTATTAAGTAGACTGAAGAAATAAATAGTTGGATTTTAGTAAATAAATACAATTATTGGATTTTCTAAATAAAATTGTAGACAGTGTAAATGTTGCATGGTGTGGTAGGAAAAAAATATTTTACCTCGGAAAGACAATAAGTGATTTTTCTTTAATATAATGCACAGAGTTGACATCAATATTTGAGTGAAAGTATTTTATCATGTCAGAAGGATATGTCACTGACAAGATCAGTTACAGACCTTTTGGACCAATTGAAAGACTGAGATTAATCAATAGACCCCTGAACATGTAGCGGAACATGTTTAATTTATTGACACAGTGCAGGTTCGGCTCGTTATCATTTGCTTTGTCTTTGAACTCTTCATTATCTTCCAGATGGTTAGTTTTAGTAGCCAGGTGTCCACACTTTGACCAGTTAGAAGCCTATTGACTCACTTAAGTCTTTAATTTGATATGTTAAAAATTATTTATCTTTTAATGTAATTGTTTGCAATGTAGCACAATAAGCACAGTGTGAACATGGGAATTTTATTCTTCATGGAATGCTAAGCTATTTCTGACATAATGTGGTTGAAGAGGGTAAATAATCCCTCTAAACATGAAGAGCACCTAATTAAGAAACATTTACAACTTGTTATAATTCTGGAATTGCATTTGTGGTTGGAACAAAATCCAGCATACACAGGGGTACTCCAGGACCGAGGCTGGGAACCACTGCCAGAGGATTTCAGCTGCATGCTCCCATTGTGTTGAAAATGGTGTAGCGTATGAGTGCTGTGTGCGTTGTGTTGATAGTAGCGTAGCGCTGGCTAGCGGAGCAGCTAACTGATTGTTAAATAGTCTGCTTACACCACTATGTCACTGAGGTTCAGAAAATGTAAGCCTGTGTTTTATTTATTTTATTATGCAAATTCAAGTTAAAAAGCTAAGTTCGACATGGTAAAATATCAGTGATGGGAAAAAAAAAAACACTGGAGTCAATATGTTTTTGTGTTACAGAACCAAAAAGGTGTACATACACTCAGATACCAGACCCAGGGTTATCAAGATTACCCAACAAAATAAGATACAATATACTTATTTCTATGGATAGGTCAACAGCAGAGTTCCTGTGTTACTAGGCAAATCGGTGCAAAGCATATAATAAATACACTGCTCGTGGTGTTATTGACTGTGTTTCCAAAACTACTGTCCTTGGTTCAGTAGTTTTTCAGTACATTCTTCTATTAAATTATTTCTTATACTACTTGATGCTTTTTTATAAACTGCTGGGCGGTTATCAAATTTGTTTTTTTTTTTTTGACAGGATATTCTCATGAACATGTGGAGTCCATGGATATTTCTGAGTGGAATGGTCGAGCTTTGCTTCAGTCAGGCATATCCATATGACGGTGAGTAGGCTATGAGTTTCTGGTTTTTAATGCCTACTGGGTGCTAGACATAGCACCTGAAACTAAAACGCAAACATTGTTCAAAACGATGAGAATAGTTTATTATTATTATCATTGTTATTATTATTATTATTATTATTATTATTATTATTAGTAGTAGTAGTAGTATCATTATTATACTGCAGCCCTAGTGACTGACTCAATTTACATTGTAAAGTAGTAAAATCGTTTAATTTTAAGGCATACTCTATCCTCGTTTTAGAGGAAATCATTCCCATTACTAAACCAAATTAAGTGGTTTGCAAAATGCAGGTGAAATATTCAGTGTAGTAATTATGTTAGGCTGAGATTTATGGCAAGCCCTTTTGACATTTAATAGCTTCTCTTGACTGTCCATAATTATATTTTAGATATCTACAAATATATTTTGACTAGTCATAATTACAATGTGATTAGTCAGAATGATGCAATTATAAACTGACTAGTAAGAATGATAATTCAAGATATCTGCAAATGTATTTTGACTTATGGCAAGCCCTTTTAACATTTAATAGCATGACCAGTTTCAGATATCTATAAAGGTCATTTAGATATCTTAAATTGCGAGGAATTAAAGGTATCTTCTATTGAAATTATGACTAGTCAGAACTAATGTGGATTTCTAACCAACATACACAAAAGCAGTAACAGAAACATAATATAGAACATGCTATGCTCGTTCTGCAGCTAGAGTCCTGATCGTATGCCTCTAAGTGATGAATCTGACCCTGATACTCCAGTAAAACCAAAGGGAAAAAAGAGGGCGAAATATCACTCCGTGTTGCAGAACAGCATCGTGAGAAGGGAGGTTTTCAATACTTTATTTCGGCTGCTCACAGTCCTACACACGCCTTGCTTGTTTGGTCCTGGGTGTCCTGTCATGACGACTGGGAACACTGTTCTTTAATCTGTCATCTATGCACAAACCCTGTTTCGGGAAAGTAAATCTTCCCATTTCCATGTCACAGGACAGTGTGCAGTTTGCTCGGAAGAGGGCTGCAAATCTGGTGTGAGCAGAATCATGCTGGCCAGCAGCCACAGAAAGCTATGGACGAAAGGAAATGAAGAAATCCAAAACTGCTTTGAGGACAACCTAAAGGAAGATACACCCTGTACCTTGAGTAATGGGAACCTTGTCCTACGGACTGAGCAGCCCCTTCATTTCGAAGGGAAGGATGGCTCTTCAGACGACTGGCAGACATTCTACTCGAACAACATTCGTGAGTATTCCTGCCCTGGCTCCAGTTTGAGTGCGGTTGTTGTGGTGAAGATTAGTGGGAACGAAGGTTCCGGATGCCTTGCAGATGATTACATGTAAAAATCAAAACCTTAAATGCGGGACTATTCATAGATTGTTCGTCATTTGAAATTTTGAAGGCTGCTGAAATTGAATGGATTTATTTTTGATAAGTGCATTTGTATATATATACCCAAGACCCAAGCCAAAACCTGCTTAAAATTCCTTCATTTCACATACAATGTAGAGTCTAGGACACAACAGAAATGCAGTTAGCACAGCTATCAGACTTCCCTGTGTGTAGTTTTGTGATCATTTGCAATCATATGTAAGTTGTGTGTAATCATAACCTCTTTCTACAGCCTGCGCTGATCTTGACCTACCGCCCAATCTCAACCTTTCTGCTGGTAAGTGCTTGGAGATGGAATGAAGAAATGACCCCAAACACATGTCCGACAGATCAGAAACACTCTTCAGGAGGCAGGTGTGGATACTGTATGTCAGTGACTACTGTCCGCAGAAGCCTTAAAGCACAGAAGGACGGAGGCTACACTGCAAGATGCAAACCACTAGTTATCTGCAAAAACAGGATGACCAGGCTACAGTTTGCTAAGAAGGATCTTAAACAGACCACAGAGTTCTGTAAAATGATTTTGTGGACAAATGAGACCAAGATTAACTTGTATCAGAGTGATGGCTTGAGCAAAGTGTGGAGGCCAAAAGATACTGGCCAAGATATAAACCCCCCCCCCCAATCTTATGGGGGTTATAGTGACTACGTAGTTTTCTTAAGTCACCGCTACACTAGGAGGGTTCCCCACACGCATTTCGAGCGAATTCGCAGGCTCCGTTAGATGTAAATGCATTTCTTTTCTCAAAAATGATAAACCAAAACCAGGTGTACTATGGGTTCAATGCCTAAGTGCTGTTTGGGACAAACGGTTTTTATTAATTTTTTTTTTTGTTTTGATTTGGCTTTGTACTCTTGTGACAAAGTACTAAACATGACTACTTTCATTTACATATTAATATGTCCTAAGCATTATGGTGCCCTGAAATGGGGGGACTACACGGTGAAACCAAGATAAAAAATAAAACCTGAGAATCTGCACTTTACCCCTTGTGTATTATTTGATCAGAAATCTAAAATTTTTGATCAAACAATACACACAAAATTCATCTTTGTCTCAAACATTCTGGAGCTCAGTGTGTACATTTGTGTGTGTTTGTGTGGTGATGCTGCTGCAATGGGAAGACTTGTTCTGAGTAGCCTCTATCAGAATGTAAAGCCATGGAACTTTTTTGGTTTTGACCCTCTTGGCTGCACAGGAGCACCAGCCTTGAACCAGATTAATGCTACGGCCAACCCCATGACCGCGCCCGCGCCCGCGCCCACCATGCCACCCTGGAGTGAGTTCTGTGAAAAGGAGTAGGCACTAGCAAAAAACTGCCTGCTGATCTCCTTCAGAACTCAAAGATTTCATCCATTCTTCTGTTTTTTTCCTTCCAGAAATTGCTATAACTGTGTGTGGTTCAGGTAAGTTTCCTACTGCTACTGCATATCCAGCATTCAAACTTGCAACCTCCATATCTCTAGCAGGCTGTGAAGGACAAATGGGCAAAGGGAACATGCCTTTGTGCACTTATCAATAAATAATAAGAATCATAACCATGGGTTTACATTACAGTACATGTTGATTGTACCAAAGAGATTGGAGGCTAGTGCTTATTGGCTAATTGTACTATACCCGCATTTCCGCATTTGGTATTGTACTAATATACAGTGCTTATGTTTCAGTGCTTAGTCCCATACTCACTGACTCTGTGATATTGAACTCTGAAATGTTGGCACCTCAATATCTGTAGCCTTTTACAATAGGTGATGTCACACTTCTGTCTTACTGATGGTCTCCACTTCTATTAGTCACTCTGCGTAAGAGCTAGGGGTGCACCGATTGATCGGCTGTGGATCGGAACAGGCTGGAACACATGATCGGTGACCAGCTGGGTTATTTTAATTTGGCCGATCTGTATTCCGGTTTTATGACGTAAAAAACATGAGCATGCTCTACCTGCAGCTTTCAAGAAGCTCACTAGAGAAATCGACTCTTCTGCCGCGACTGCCGTCATCACGTGCTGGCGCAGATCACGGTGTGAAGCGTCAAAACGCACTCTTCTGGAAGCAGCTGAAAAGATTCAGCCACGCTGAATCAGAGCTCCTTCATCGTGTGCTATGACAACAGTAACAATAGGCCTAATGCTGCATTATTATAATAAACCATGAACAATCTTATGTTTTCTTTGTTAGCTTACCTGTTGAAACAAAAAAAACAACTTTCGCCTATTGGAATCGGCTGATTTGGCTTTAAACAATCGGCCACTGGCATCAGTCATAAAAATTCATTTTCGGTGCACCCCTAATAAGAGCATCTGCTAAGAAACTGTAATGTAATAGTGCTGTACAGTGCCTGCATATTCACTCAGCAGGTCAGTGGCCTGAGAGAATATACGATGCTATCAGTGTGCAGTCTTTGAAGTCGAGTTTAATGTCAAAGGTGTCATTTGACATTAAATTGAACAATTGATTGTTCTTCTCCTCATACAGTAGTTGCTGTCATTGGTGTCATTGCCATCCTTATTTATCGAAGACGGTAAGTTGTTTCCAAAAAAACATTTTCATAGGCCATGCGGAATTCATAGAAGCGCACAAAATGGAAACAGACATAAATTGTTTAAAACTGAATTGGGGGGGGGGGGGGGTGGACCCACAGAACCCACAGAACCCACAGAACCCACAGAACCCACAGAATCTACAATGCCTGGGGAAAAATGGGGCAATTATAGTGGATATTTACAGGTAACTTCTGTGTGTAGATTAGGTGCACCATGCCTCTGGAATTCAATCCCAAGCCATATCAGAGGTGCAGCTACAATTGGTTATTTTAAAACGTATCTTAAGACTTACTTGAGCCGCGTTTCCACCAAAAGTACCTTTTGGTCCCAGGAACTACTTTTCAAGGAACTAAAAGGTTCCTTCAACCCATTGTTGTCTGCGTTTCCACCGCGGTCTAAAGTCCCGCGAAGATTAAGCAAATTAGCCCACTGACTTATGAAAAAGCGACGTTGTCGTCGGTCCATCTGTCCTATGATTTCTTCTGTAACCCCATTCTACCACCGAAGTAGTCTACATTATTTTCTAATAACCGGGACAGCCCGGAGGGGTTTATTCCACTTATATACAACGAGTTACCAACAATGATTATATATGGTTACTTTTGTATTTATTGATTTTTATCGATTTAATCACCTGAAATTGAAATATTCTTCCGCAGCCGTTTGGGCATATTGTACCGTTGTCAAGCAAAACTGTCGTTGGTAGTTGAACTTGGACCGTCGTTATGCAACAAATAGGATATAACCGGCCAACAGTCAGATTGTAACTGTTTTATATATCCTCTCAAACACATTCATTATGTTTTTATGCGAACATTCACTTTCATGTCTTGACATCCGAGGCGACAGAATGCATTCACATTCCACAAATAACTGGCAACAACAGCAGAAAACATGCACACGTTGTAAACAATTTGCTGTTGAATTGTTTGCTTTCTCATCGTCAATTCCATATAGGCTAATCGCAAAATGACAAGAATAGAACGAAAGCTCGGTCTTGCGTGAAAATCTAAATTAGCAGTGGTACAGCCACCATTTGCTTTCCTTCAAAGTTACTGCTAGCCGAGCAGCAAAGTGTGCCCTCCAGATGCGAACCATGCACCATAAATTAGTCCATAGTCTTCCTGGTCTTTTTGTGGAATTGAAGAATGGCAGAGTAAAATTACGGCAGTCTGAAAAAGCAAAAGGGACGATTACTAGAATTAACCTGTTATTTTACCCTGACAAAAAGTGCGGAAGGTGATTTCCAGTTTGCTTTTACTGTATCAGCAATGTAAATTATGCATAGCTACCGCACACCTCACATAACTGTATCAAACATTTTGAGTCAATTACAACGGGCTAACAAAGAAAATCCGGAAGAAAATATTCAGCAACCGAATTAAACCGTTTGAATGTTTTGGTACGTAATATGCTGTCCCAGCACGAATGCTTAGCATTTTATAAAACGAATACTAAAGCAAGAAAAGAACAGAAGAGCACACGTTATAATTCCAAGACGTTGGCAGGCTATAACCAAAAGTAGGCTACTGCGCCGCATAACATACAAGTTTGATTTCAAGTTATTATGAAAACAAACTGGTTTGCGGCTGCAGGTTTTTAAAAAATGGCGGTTGAAATAAACAAAAAAAAAATGCTGCGAGTACTCGACCAATCAGAAATGTTCAGCGCTGCAAGCTCCACCCCAAAGGTTCCTGTACTTTTGGAAAGTACTACCCCCCGAGCAGGAACTTTTTTGGGGGTAAAATAAAGCCCCCGGAACTAAATTTAGACCCTAGTTCCTGCGGTCGAAATGCACTGAGTTCCTCAAAAGGTTCCTAGTTCCGGGGTAAAGTTCCTGCGGTGGAAACGCGGCTTTGTTCTCATGTGCCTATTCCTCTTAGTTTTGACTTCTTAAATTATTTATTTATTTATTTATTTATTTTTGTAAAGCGCCCTGGGATGTACGCATGAAGAGCGCTATATAAGATCTTATTGTATTGCTGGTGTGTAACCAATGCTGTGTATGAATCCAGGGTGGGCAAGGAGGGAAATCTGTATCTGGATTTCATGTCAAATCCAGCTCAGCAGCTGAATTGGCCGCTTGCATGTGATGACATGACTGCATGTTCTGATAAGCTTGCACACAGCTGAAAACTGAGACAGGCTACTGATTCCTCTGCAAGCAAAACTGCATTGGTTTAAAGCAGGGGTGCACAACAAGGGCCGATCCGTTTCAAGATTTCTTACCAACTTCTGCTCTTAATTATTTGATTAGCTCACTCATATCTTGATCTGGGACGGCACGGTGGTGCAGTGGGTAGCACTGTCACAAGAAGGTCCCGGGTTCGAATCTGGCCCGGTGCTTTTCTGTGGGGAGTTTGCATGTTCTCCCGTGTCCGTGTGGGTTTCCTCCGGGCACTCCGGTTTCCTTCCACAGTCCAAAGACGTGCAGGTAGGCTAATTGGAGACTCTAAATTGCCCGTAGGTATGTGTGAGTGAATGTTGAGTAGATGGTGTGTGTGCCCTGCGATAGATTGGCTGTCTGTCCAGGGTGTATTCCTGCCTCTCGCCCAATGCATGCTGGGATAGACTCCAGCACCCCCCGTAACCCTGACCAGGTTAAGTGGGTATAGATAGTGGATGGATGGATATCTTGACCTGACATTTGTATAAGCACCAGCTACAGTCACAGAGTGCAAGTGCATCCTAAAGATTTTACTATGCTCAAGTACAGCAGTTTATCCCGTGATCCAAGAACTAAAACGGGAATTGGTTTGAACAAAAACCAGCACATAGACCGACCCTCCAGGACCAGATAATTAAAGCAGGGTAAATGGTGGAAGAGAAAGCCTGGAACAGAACTACTCATCCTTCACACTGACCAGCAAAACTGGAGTATTTTATTTCCACGTGTGAAGAGGTTTACACATTAAGGTGACCTCTTGTTGACAGTCAACAGGAAATATCATTTTGGCTCTTCCTCCTCAGGCATAAGAGGCGTCGGGAAGGACAGGACGGGGAGCGTCCCCCTGACAAAAACATGGAGATGGATCTTCTTAATGGAGACGATGAACGCAGTTGAATGTTCCTAACGTAGTCCACATGTTTTGCGGTTGCCATTAGCCAGTACAACTATGACTTAAAATTAGGGAGGTCTTCGTTAGTTATTTCAAGTACTTTTAGTGGCCAGCTCATCTGAATACTTAATTCCTCTTTTCGGAGGAATTATTCTCGGCACCACCCCTGTACGAACCTGTCAGTCACTGTCCATCTTCTGCTGTGGTCTGAGGATACATCTGTTCAGACAGTACCTGGGCTAACTGTCACCACTCTGCAGGGCACTAACAACCTAGGATCATTCTTAGCACTTGTACTTCTGCTTCGTTCCTATGGCACATTGCACATGTACCTCCTGTGTCACTGTCATGTTGCATGTACCTCTATCCAGCACTTATATTATGCTTGTGTCATGATCTTGATGTTGTAGCTTGTTGTCATGCCTCCTAGTTTGACTTAACATAACTCTCTGGCCTAGCCTATGAGCTGAGGGGAGATAGAAGGTTTTTTTTCCTAAATCTAACTCTCTCTTTCTTGTTTCTGTAAACTTGCGTACTGCACCTTTAAATTATTCTGAGAGTGACCTGCTGAACTGCCGCAATTGTTTCTGTCTATTTCCCGCCTTACAGGTCGGTTTTGTGCACAAACACACGTTATGAATGTGAATCGTAATGCTGTGAACTGAATACTGTGTCAAAAGCTCTCTGTCGGTCGGTCGGTTGGTCCACGAATGTGTCCCAACCCGTAGCGGCCACAGTTTTCGCCCCAGGAGGCTGAAATTTGGCATGGACGTTGGTCATGACCAAAGGTAGAGCTGAGTAACTTTCAGGCCGATTGACCAAGAGGGGGCGTGGCGATGGTTGTGGCCTATCACAAAAAGGCGCATAACTCCCGAATGGATTCACAGATTTGCACAAGATTTTGTGGAAAGGTTGGTCATGATGAGCCAAAGAAGAGGTCCCGTGTTTGTGTGAGGGTGTCTGCGTGGATGCATGCACACATGGATGCATGCTCGCAGCTGTTGCGCTCGCAGCTATCTTGTTTGTATTTAACGTAGACTCATGCTATTCCAAGTTTGCGGTGGGAGATGAAATGGTATTCCAAACACAGGGAAGTAGTGGAGCTGCTTTACCTTTTCTCAGTAATTATTCTAGTCTAATTCACATCAAAGTGTTTTAGTGCCTCTGAGAGCCAAAAATCAATCACAATCATTCATCAGGAAAAAAACTGCCATTGAAGTGACATCAACTTTTGCATGAAAGCGGCCGCCTCCTGTGTTTTGTTCGGAACACCATGAGTCTACGTTAGTTGTTTATTTCTGTAAGCTGTATTTTGTATTCATTATTCTTTCAAATGTCATTTTGCTGTGCAGGCGGCCTGACCCCCTCCTTGCAATGTTGCCAAGTTCTCTTATAATAAGCCACTTTGGGCTTCTTCTTCTTTTCTTCTTTTAAGTGGCTGTTAAATTTGAAGGGAAGACCTACGCACCAGATTTTATTAGAAACAACAAAATACACCTCTTTTTGCCCCGCCTCCCTTTTTCAACAATCTTCGGAATAATCACTTAGCCTACGTCATATTTTGTAATGTGATAGAGTGAGGAAATGAGATACTGCCAAATTAGCTATAGCTAGCCCCTTTTCATTGAAGTATTAGCCTATATCGCTACAACTTGATGCACATTAGAAAATTATTGCAGTAGCGTGGTATGCACTTTTGTACGTCGCTTCGGATAAAAGCATCTGCCAAATAAATGTAATGTAATGGAAAACAAGTTACAGCAACATATAATGCTGGAGTAATTTGCTTGCTGGAGGTGGATTAGAGTATATCGCAACGTACAAACTAATTAGCTAGTGCCGTGCATCTGAAGGCATTGATATACCTAACATTGTTAGCATGCTGCCTATATTGTCTAATATCCTCGTACTGGACGGACAGGGATGCACACAATTGGCATCAGTCCTCTTTTGATTCCAAATCAAATATTTCAGTGCTGTCCATTACTGTCATCTTTTCAAGCTAAATTTCTAATAGCAGAGCTGTTTTTCTTTCACGATTCAAGAGATTTATTGTCACGTCCCATTATACAAGTACAAGAGAGTAAAAACCATAGGTTTCAGCTCCTCGGCCTCGCAGCACCTGTCACCTCATCACTGAAGCTGCGTGACGTCAAGTGTTTCTGTCAGAAGTGATCAATTAGTCATATTTGGAGCCATACTAACAACAATTGCAGCTTAATTCAATGAGAGCCCCTGGACGAAAAAAAAGGTCTAATATCTTGTGGGGAAGCCATTATGTGGTGCTTACCCTTTAAAAAGTTGGTTTCAGTGTTTTGAACTTGTTTTAGTTGATGTATTTTTGGGCTTTTTTGTTGTTTGGTGATTTGAGATAAAATGAAAGCTACACTAAGTGAAATGGTGCTAGCCCCTTCCCCTCCTCTCACTGTGCCAAAGAGCTCTGTTGTTTGTTCGATTGTGCCAACAGCGAGCTGCAAGCTAAAAGGTATTTCAGTGCACTAATGACCATGCGTTACAATGTTTCATTTTTTATAGCCGATTTGTATGGTCTGTGGAAGATATTAATAATTTTTCGTTTGAGAAATTTGTTTACAGAAACATGTATGTTTTGTATTTTTGTATGCAAGCACTGAAACTGAAACACATTCCTAAATACTGTAAGGTGGATGTAGCAATAAAGCACTGAGCTGAATTGAAGGGGGATGTCTACTGCTCAGTTCATTTTTATATTTCAAAACGTTAATGTCTTAAACTATGTATGGCATTATGTAGACAACTCCAATACAAGGGTGAACCAAATTCACAATGCAACATTGTGGAAATACATTTAAAATGTGTCATATCTGCATTTATCATTTTTTAAAGGATAAGGCCATCAAAATTTTGTATTTTCTTATTGTCAGCATCCTATGAAAGGACCAAAACCTACTTGTGTTCGACTCTCAACAGCCTACTGTCTGGCATTCTCCTTTCCCATTTAACACTCAGCCTTAAGCCATTCATTCAAATTGTGTGCTAAAATTATTAAATGTAGCTCTGATATTTCTCTTTTCAGGAAACAATCTGGAAAAAAAACATGGCCAGTGTAGTTTTTACCAAGTGTACTGCAAAACAACAAATGATTTATTTGTATTTTCACTATGTCTGCCAAAACTGAACCACTGTCCACATATCAAAAAAGAAATCGCTGTAACTTCATGAAGTTGTTTCAGCAGAAACTACAAAGGCCAGGTTCAACATAACGATGAAGTAGGCCCCTATGCTGACCAAAGCAACCGCATGAGTTGTTTTTATTGTTTTTTGGAAAACAATAGAGTTCTTTGACTACCGAGATATTAGCTATATCTGGCATCAGCTAAATGGACGATAGGCCTACTTATTGGTAGGATAAATTCATTGTAGGTCTTTTCATAGGATATGTTAATCACAAGAAAAATATCTAAAATATGCCTGCAGGACTTACAAATCACAGTTCTTTGTGGATACAATAATTTGTATTTAAAGCTGGCTATCAGAAATAGGCTTAACATTTGTGAGAATAGAAAATTAAATGATGACGTGTGTAGGCCTGTTGGTAAATTTCAGTTCAATTTCCTGACTTCTGTTAGCAAAGGGTTAAATATTAGTTTATATAGGCAGGAACTGGCAAAATGATACCAAATTTCTATTTCACCATTTGCAGAGAGACATGAGAAAATTGAACTTATTTCATGGGCCATTATTACGCTTCTTTTAAATCGCCCCTGTTGGGCGGACTTTAAAGGCATACTATAAAGGATTTTTACCTTGAAAATATTATAAAATAACCAATGCTAAGGAACATCTGTGATGCACTGGAAATCTCTGTCTAAGCACTTTCACCAAATTCGTGCACCTTTACCTGTATTCCTTATTTGTTCGGGACTTTTCTTGGTGTGATACTCTTTTCTGTGTGGGGAGGGGTAGGTGTAGCTACAGAGCCTGTGATTTGGGATTAGATTTTTGGTTTGTTGCTAGCTGCCATTACAATGGCCTAGATACAGCAAAGCAAAAAGACAAGCCGACAGGGCTTGTTCAATATAGCGTTAACCTTGGAATTGCTTTTGCTCTTTGGCATCCACTGACGTTAGCCAAGGGGATGAAAAGTGACGCGGAGTTGGCTTGTTTTCAGTTGGACCTGTGAGGAGCATTACAGAATGTCCGGATTTCAAATTATTTTGTACATGTTTGTGGTCCCGACTGGACAATGTTGGTAATGTCGGTCTGAGTAACTGATGGGAGAAATGTACTGGTAGTGTCTAATGAATTTGCATGTCAGTGACTAGGCCAGGTACTTGGGGGTGAGGAGGTTGAAGACTGAGGAGGAGGCTTCTTTGATAGTAAACACAGGCTAGAAAATCCTGTGCAGTATGCCTTTAAGGTCACTTGACAGTATATCTGGTTTAACCTCAGTTTAGTTATGGTTCAGCTGAATCCGCGCTCGTTTTGACAGAGAAATCACGTCAAACTTAACGCAACTGTGTGCTAAATCCCTGAAAACACAAGTTTTACTGAAGCTGGCCTAAACTGCAGCAAAGCTAGCCAAAAGCTAACTGACAGAGCAACAGCCACTCTGAGTGCTTTGACCTCATCCAATAAAGGAACAATAAAGCATCAAAAACAGCCTGAGGCCTTCCTCCACCTGGCATGAATCTTACAATAGCCACTATAGCTACCTCACCGGATATGCTAATTATGACCAGCTCTGCCAATCAGGATGTGTGCACTAGGAAGGTGAATTCTGTTTATCGCAGTATGGAACAGGACACACATAATATTAATATTGGCATGTCCATACAATTTACGAGCAGCCGGTTCATTATGATTCTAGTTCAAATCAGTTACTTCTGAAAGGGTACTCACTACAGATGATGTGGTAATAAATAAAAATTCATTATGCGGTTGTTTGTTGAACTCATCAGGCATAATTTGTCAAAATCACAGTCCAATCTTCATTCCATATTCCGTAGGTCTATATTCATTGACCTTATTCAGAGTAATAGACATTTGGGTTAAACCACAGCAGTGTCAGTCAATTTGAAATGCAAAGCAGTCTTAAATATAATTTCTCTAATGACACGGCCAGCTTTAATGTAAGAACCCCTTATATTACTAAGTGCAGCATGTTGTTTGCTACATGTTAATACGTTATTTTGTATGTAATAAAGCAAACAGCGACATTAAGTGGTCAGTGTAGATAAATACAGGTACCAGGGCAGAGGTGGCCTGGCCAGGCCATCCAGAGATGACACCTTCTTGTTAGTGACTCCTTCCCCTTTTGTCTCCTTTTTGGGCCCTGCATAAAACAGCATTTTGCATTATGCTATATTTATGTTCCCATATACATAACATTATTTGTCATTACCTTGGGATTGCTGTTTTTTTTTGCTACTTTGGAAAAGTCAAGTTTGAGTGACAGCGGTTAATTTTACCAGTGCAGCAAACACTTTGCAGTGCATTACAAATAAGCAGGAGGCTGTATGAAGCTTCTGTTACAAACCATGAAAAAGTGACCAAAAGTTGTTAAGTTATTCTCTTAGAGCAGTGCTGTGACTGATCATACCCCCTTTTCCATTCAGAACATTTCATGTCAGTTTACTGTCGCATCAATGGGTTGATCCTGTAGATTCTTCCACTACAACATCAGGAGTCCACAAGGAGCAGCATAGCTCTTAGTCCTGAATGCCTCAAAGGCTTAGAGCAGAGCTGCATAACCCTGTTCCAGGAATTCTACCATCCTGTAGGTTCATTTAAACCATAATTTGGCACACCTGATTGTACTAATTAGCAGCTCAAGGATATCTCTAACTGTTGAATGAGGTGTGCTTTTTTAGGGTTGGAGTGAAAACCTACAAGAATAGATCTCCAGGAACAGGGTTGGGCAACCCGGGCTTAGAGAGTTTGTGAGAACATACATCTGAAAGTGGCTGAATTAGAGGAGCAGGCGTGCCTGTAGTACATCCAAACTGTCTTTCAGTCTTGCCTGGCATGAATTACACCCCCCAAAAAAACAAGCAAATAGAATGCCTTACCTAAATGAAATACACTGCACACCTGTTTTTATCTAAAGCCTTTGTTAAAATGTATTATTCTCCTCTAGCATACAGGTTATGAGCTTTTTGTAAACTGACAGATTCATATATTTTGGGTGCTTTGATGTGCCATAGTATGGCACTAACAACAAATAGAAGTTATTCATTTTCAAATTAAAATATTTTGTTTATTTGGGTCATATAATTGCATTATATGTTGCTACTTTACATAAACACAGGCATCATTAATACACACCGCATCCATTATATTAAACGTTTTCACTCATTCCTTTGTCTCTGTAAAACGCTTGACTCTGTTTTAAATTAAAGGCCTACACTGTGTCTTGAATTGTGGGTGTATTTTGTAATAATGATCTGCATCCTGTTCATCAGTCAGTACAGAGAGAACATACATAGTTTCTACATGAAGCCTGACATTGTGTTTTGCTGCTTTACTACGTCCTTAATCTGTAGGGGCTTTTGGCACCAGAGCATGCGCACTGTATACCCTAAATGTGAAGCATCATGGTAAACCATTGGGCTGGCAGGTATGCCATCCCGCCAAGTTACGCCTTGGCGGGGGGCATGCCCAATACCTATACAGAACCGAGAGTTTGGCACTTTTCAGGGTTTCCTACTGAAATCACCACAATGACCACAGACTCTCAGCCCTTAAAAACATTGATTTTTGTACGTACAGCAATCTTTCAGGGAGGCAGACAAGACAGACAGCCAGGCAGAAGACAGTCAGTCAGGCAGAAGACCTAACATATCTGAGAGGTGACTCCCAATTTTAGCGAATGCGGTATCAAACCACCACTTACGTATATTTGCGTAACATGTGACTCATGTGTATCATTAATGTTCCAAATCGAATCTCACTAGAAGTACACAAATAAGAGCACAATAACACAGTGCATTAAATAATTGTTCATTTTTGTCATGACAACAGTCAACAAAAAAAGATCACTGATTACCTATACTTTTTCTATTACAAGTCAAGTGTTCACTGTTTTTGACATAAGAGCTTTTTGATTCATGAAAATATTCTTAATAAATGATGGTAATTAGTGGTAATGAGTAATGACATGTTCATCAAAGGGAAATTATAAGAGGAAACATGTGCAACCTAAGGACATAAAGGAGACGGACAGAGAATTTCTGTCATGTCCCATAGCAACGTCAAAATTGTAGAAGGTAATATAGCGGTGGAGAAACTTATGTTCGAATCAGAGCACAGTGAAATATATGTATGAAAGTTAAGCTGTATCACCAATATTCATTTGTGGAGTAAAATTGGACGGGTCTTAAGAGTTTCTGGTTGGTGTTTGTGTTTATTTGAGTCGCTAGCAAAACTAGCCTCTTACCTAACGTTAACTCCAGGTTAGCAGAGCTTTCCATAAGCGCCGGCTGCCGGCCAAACAGCCGACTACTCATTTAAGTCCAGCCGGCTACTTTATTAATTTTTAATTCTAATGTATGTAACCCCTCGTTCCCGACCGACGTTACTCTTGCAGATATCATAGGCAGACAGGATGGGTTGGGTTCACAGCGCGTGTTTTATTAGCACTGGCAATAAAACTGAACAAGTAGGTTGTCAATATACGGTACAATAATGTAACTCGTCTCCGGCTCCTGTGCATAAAAACAGAACACAATCACTGTGTCTAACCTTCTGGCGACGGCCATTTCACGCTACATCAAGGCTAACATTCTATGGCTAACCGGTGGCGTTTCAAGTAGCTAGCATTAATACGTTCGATAAATGAAGCAAGACAAATACTTTACATAGCTTGATCTCCACTTAGCGTAATGCGTCCTATGTTTTGATTCTAATAAAACAGTTTTGATTAACAAGTTGCGATTCGCTATGCGCGTACATTTATGACCACTAGCCTCCGCTTCAAAACAAGCGGAGTTCCTTCTTCTTCTTCTTATCTGAATTTGATGGCCGTTGGCAAACCTAAATTGGTTCATTTCCGCCAACTGTGTCAAAAAAAAAAAAAAAAAAAAAATAGCCCCACCCTCCCATACCTAAACCACTTCGCTTTTTTTTTTTTTTTTGAAGATTCGCTTCATTTGCAACATTCCTCCCACAATGATTTGTAAACTGGCCAAGATAGCTGGGCGAAAGCAGATTTTGTCAGGCACAGTAGACAAAGTCGGATAAATTTGCATACAGTAGCCAATAAACAGCGGGAATACAGCCGACGCATTTCACTCCAGATATCGGACTTAAAGGGGTAAGTGCACTATGTCCGCGGTTCCGTTCTCTCAACCAAGAAGTGAAATGTATTGATTGACCTAAATACTGAGTATTGTCTGTATTACTTTAGCATATATAATTTACTTATCTACGAATTATTATTGTGTGTGTTAGCCAATTTGGAAGGCAATTAATTACGTTTGCCTGGCCGCGTAGTTATACAAAACGGCTTGCTAGTTAGCCTCTCGCTTGTTCAACACGTACGACGATTTAATTCTAAATGATAGGTTATCAGTGTCCAATTAAGTGTTTAATTCATGGGACATGAATATTATTTAAACCGACTCTCTCTCTCTCTCTCTCTCTCAAAACGCGCGTGTTGAAGCTCACACGAGTACGGAATAAAGGAGCCGTTGCTCTACTTACCACCAAATATGAAAAATAATTTATTTGCCCTTTCACAGCTTTCCCACAGATTTACTCCAAAAGAAGAAAAAAACTTGCTAGGTAGCATGAGTGTCATAATGTTGCAGACTAACATAAACTAACTCATTACGATAGCTAGCTAGTTAGCTACTGCTTTGTGAATAAGATTACACTCGATATTAAACTTTTCTCCTCGCATACATTTGGGGCTAAATGTCTGAGTCCCCTACCAACTCCTTTTTTTTTTTATCATTCATTGAGAACTAATGCGGTTTCAGTCATGTGGTAGCCTACCTGTGGTTACTCAAGAATGTGGGTCATTCTACAATTGCAGTGGCAAATGCTGTCCGCAGCATTGCAATAAGGTAAATGTGTTTTAAATGACATGGATTCACAAAATGTCTCCGTATTTGCTTAAATAAATGTGTTTGTTGGTTATATAATTGATCTCAGCCTTCTTAATGAAAAGGGTTTAATTTTTTTAAATAAAAAATAAAGAGCAAATGTATGCTGTGCATGAAAAACAGTCTGTCCCAATGGTGATGAGGAAAGGTTCAATGACATATTTTTACAATAAATCAAGATTTTTAAATGGTTTAAAATACTTTATTATATATTAGGGTATTTTATTTATTGATTGAACTAGCTAGTTCTTGAGGAACTCCCCAAGACTCCGTGAGTAATAAGTTGCGCTTTTTGAAGGAGCCGAAAACTACTCAATGACGGGCGGAGTAGAAATTCGTTTATTTTCTGATCTTTATTTGGCTCAACAAAACCTTGACGCCTAGTATGCATAAATACCACACAATCTCCACTCGGCCCGTACCACCCGGTGTCGATGCAGACAATGAACTTAATTTAAGGTAAGAAAGTACCACACAGCGCGTTCTGTGCAAACACACACACACATTACGCACACTATGCATTGAAAATGTGAGGTAAATTTCCACTAGGTGTTGTTAAAATTCACAACTGTTCATCTAAGAGACCAATTCGAATTTTTTTTAAAATATATATCCAAACTCTCACAATTATTTTATGTAATTCTGATGTATCATTTATTGCTTATGTACATTTTTGCCTTGCCATTATTTTGCATGGTAAAAGCAGTTTTGTCTCGTGCCAGTTTAACAAAAATGTTTCAAATAAATGTTTCTACTGTTTTCAATTTAAGATTTTCTACACCCGTGTTCATTAATTTTCATTTCCACAGCAGCCTGTCATTTTCATCACCGCACACATTTTTTGAAAATATTCAAAAAGTTATAACCATACATTAAACAATTCTCCACAATTTGGGACGACATACTCAATGCAATAATACAATTTATTTATTTCAAAACAGTATCTACCCAAGCCAACATTATGTTTCAGACTGTGGTGGATGTACGTTAAGCCGTTTGGTCCTTGTGACATTTAATAAATTTAATTTAATTCAAATGTAAAAAAGTATCAACTGGCAAAACTAGTTATGAAACTAGTCATATATTATTATGGGGTGACATATGTCATACTATTTTTAAATAATAGTCATATATTGGATGTGGTGGAAATGACATTTGTTCAGTACGGGTCAGAAAAAGTGTCAAAAATGACCAAATTATCTGTGTGATGGCAGTGCGTCTTCTCTTGGACCTTAAAACTAGAAAAATTAGATAAACTTATGAGACTGTGATAAGTGTGATTTGAACAAGTTTTTTTTCTGTAAGTTCACAAGGACAAAAGTGCTCCTAGTTGAAGAAACCCCCATATCTAACTGAAAAAGATGTTGCCTAAAATCTAGCTTGGCGTTCACATTGGCTATCTCATTAAAAACATGTTTTCATCGTACAAAAATACCAAGTCATTAATTCAAACTGAATCTAGACCTGCCATTAAAAGTATTGATATCAAAATGATGCCAAGTTATTGTACTACAAAAAATATAGGCTATCTTGCCTCACAGAAATGAAAGAAGCAGTGCTACCAAATGAACGTACTTTTATGGCAATACAGCTAGCCTAGAATTGTAGGTACTTGATTTTAGAAATAGAAAATACATACATGGTAATGGAAAATGTAAGAGCGTGTAGCGTACATATAGAACTATAGTACGTGCACACACACACACACACACACGCACACAATATTGGCTAGTGGTTGTACGGAGTATTATTAAGTAGACTGAAGAAATAAATAGTTGGATTTTTTAGTAATAAATACAATTATTGGATTTTCTAAATAAAATTGTAGACAGTGTAAATGTTGCATGGTGTGGTAGGAAAAAAATATTTTACCTCGGAAGACAATAAGTGATTTTTCTTTAATATAATGCACAGAGTTGACATCATATTTGAGTGAAAGTATTTTCCTGTCAAAAATGATGTCAGAAGGATATGTCACTGACAAGATCAGTTACAGACCTTTCGGACCAATTGAAAGACTGAGATTAATCAATAGACCCCCTGAACATGTAGCGGAAAATGTTTACACGTTTTTATTGACACAGTGCAGGTTCGGCTCGTTATCATTTGCTTTGTCTTTGAACTCTTCATTATCTTCCAGATGGTTAGTTTTAGTAGCCAGGTGTCCACACTTTGACCAGTTAGAATCCTATTGACACACCTCAGTCTTTAATTTTTATTGATCCGTCAAAAATAATTTACCTTTTAATGTAACTGTTTGCAATGTAGCACAATAAGCACAGTGTGAACATGGGAATTTTATTCTTCATGGAATGCTAAGCTATTTCTGACATAATGTGGTTGAAGAGGGTAAATAATCCCTCTAAACATGAAGAGCACACTACTGGAGTCAATATGTTTTTGTGTTACAGAACCAAAATGTGTACATACACTCAGATACCAGACCCAGGCTTATCAAGATTACCCAACAAAATAAGATACAATATACTTATTTCTATGGATAGGTCAACCGCAGAGTTCCTGTGTTACTAGGCAAATCGGTGCAAAGCATATAATAAATACACTGCTTGTGGTGTTATTGACTGTGTTTCCAAAACTACTGTCCTTGGTTAAGTTCAGAAACATTCTTCTATTAAATTATTTCTTATACTACTTGATGCTTTTTATAAACTGCTGGGCGGTTATCAAATTTGTTTTATTTTTGACAGGATATTCTCATGAACATGTGGAGTCCATGGATATTTCTGAGTGGAATGGTCGAGCTTTGCTTCAGTCAGGCATATCCATATGACGGTGAGTAGGCTATGAGTTTCTGGTTTTTAATGCGTACTGGGTGCTAGACATAGCACCTGAAACTAAAATGCAAACATTGTTCAAAACGATAAGAATAGTTTATTATTATTATTAGTAGTAGTAGTATTATTAGTATCATTATTATACTGCAGCCCTAGTGACTGACTCAATTTACATTGTAAAGTAGTAAAATCGTTTAATTTTAAGGCATACTCTATCCTCGTTTTAGAGGAAATCATTCCCATTACTAAACCAAATTAAGTGGTTTGCAATATGCAGGTAAAATATTCAGTGTAGTAATTATGTTAGGCTGAGATTTATGGCAAGCCCTTTTGACATTTAGGCTAATAGCTTCTCTTGACTGTCCATAATTATATTTTAGATATCTACAAATATATTTTGACTAGTCATAATTATAATGTAATTAGTCAGAATGATGCAATTATAAACTGACTAGTAAGAATGATAATTCAAGATATCTGCAAATGTATTTTGACTTATTATGGCAAGCCCATTTAATAGCATGACCAGTTTCGGATATCTAAAGAGGTCATTTTGATATCTTAAATTGCGAGGAATTAAAGGTATCTTCTATTGAAATTATGACTAGTCAGAACTAATGTGGCGATATTTCTAACCAACATACGCAAAAGCAGTAACAGAAACATAATATGGAACATGCTATGCTCGTTCTGCAGCTAGAGTCCTGATCTTATGCCTCTAAGTGATGAATCTGACCCTGATACTCCAGTAAAACCAAAGGGAAAAAAGAGAGGGCGAAATGTCACCGTGTTGCAGAACAGCATCGTGGGAATAGAGGTTTCCAACACTTTATTAAGGCTGATCACAGTCCTACACACGCCTCACTTGTTTGGTCTTGGGTGTCCTGTCATAACGACTGTGAACTCTGCTGTTTTCTCTCTCATCTATGCACAAACACCGTTCCGGGTAAATTAATCTTCCCATTTTCCTGTTACAGAGCAGTGTGCAGTTTGCTTGGAAGAGGGCTGCCAAACTGGTGTGAATAGAATCATACTGGATAAATGTGACAAGGCTTTATGGCAGAAGAAAAATAAAATCCCAGAATGCTCTGTGAGCAACCTAAAGCCAGATGCCCCCTGTATGATGAGTAATGGAAGCCTTGTCCTACGGACTGAGCAGCCTCTTCATTTCGAAGGGAAGGATGGCGCTTCAGGTGGCTGGAAGACATTCCACTCGACCAACATGCGTGAGTATTCCTGCCCTGGCTCCAGTTTGAGTGCGGTTGTTGTGGTGAAGAGTAGTGAGAACGAAGGTTCCGGATGCCTTGCAGATGATTACATGTAAAAATCAAAACCTTAAATGCAGGACTATTCATAGATTGTTGGTCATTCGAAATGCCGGAGGCAGCTGAAATTGAATGGATTTATTTTTGATAAGTGCATATATACCCAAGACCCAAGCCAAAACCTGCTTGAAATTCCTTCATTTCACATACAACGTAGGTGTCAAGGACACAATAGAAATGCAGTTTGCACAGCTATCAGACTTCTCTGTCTGCAGTTTTGTGATCATTTGCAATCATATGCAATCATATGTAAGTTGTGTGTAATCATAACCTCTTTCTGCAGCTTGCGCTGATCTTGACCTACCGCCCAATCTCAAATCTTCCTCTGGTAAGTGCTTTCAGTTAGCTGGAATGAAGAAATGACCCCAAACACATGTCCGACAGATCAGAAACACTCTTCAGGAGGCAGGTGTGGATACTGTAGGTCAGTGACTACTGTCCGCAGAAGCCTTAAAGCACAGAACTACAGAGGCTACACTGCAAGATGCAAACCACTAGTTATTTGCAAAAACAGGATGGCCAGGCTACCGTTTGCTAAGAAGGATCTTAAAGAGCCCACAGAGTTCTGTAAAATGATTTTGTGGACAAATGAGACCAAGATTAACTTGTATCAGAGTGATGGCTTGAGCAAAGTGTGAAGGCCAAAAGGAACTGGCCAGGATATAAACCCCCCCCCCCCCCCCAATCTTATGGGGGTTATAGTGACTACGTAGTTTCATTAAGTCACCGCTAGACTAGGAGGGTTCCCCACACGCATTTCGAGCGAATTCGCAGGCTTTGTTAGATGTAAATGCATTTATTTTCTCAAAAATGATAAACCAAAACCAGGTGTACTATGGGTTCAATGCCTAAGTGCTGTTTGGGACAAACGGTTTTTATTAATTAATTTTTTTTTTTTGATTTGGCTTTGTACTCTTGTGACAAAGTACTAAACATGACTACTTCCATTTACATATTAATATGTCCTAAGCATTATGGTGCCCTGAAATGGGGGGACTACACGGTGAAACCAAGATAAAAATTAAAACCTGAGAATCTGCACTTTAACCCCTTGTGTATTGTTTGATCACAAATCAAAAATTTGTGATCAAACAATACACACAAAATTCATCTTTGTATTATATTTGTGTTTGTGTGGTGATGCTGCTGCAATGGAAAGACTTGTTCTGAGTAGCCTCTATCAGAATGTAAAGCCATGGAACTTTTTTGGTTTTTACCCTCTTGGCTGCACAGGAGCACCGGACTTGAACCAGATTAATGCTACCGCCAACCCCATGACCGCGCCCGCGCCCACCGTGCCACCCTGGGGTGAGTTCTGAGAAAAGGAATAGGCACTAGCAAAAAACTCCCTGCTGATCTCCTTCAGAACACAAAGATTTCATCCATTCTTCTGTTTTTTTTTCCTTCCAGAAACGGCTGTAGCTGCATGCGGTTCAGGTAATTTTCCTACAGCTACTGCAGATCCAGCATTCAAACTTGCAACCTCCATATCTCTAGCAGGCTGCGAAGGACAAATGGGCAAAGGGAACATGCCTTTGTGCACTTATCAATAAATAATAAGAATCATAACCATGGGTTTACATTACAGTACATGTTGATTGTACCAAAGAGATTGGAGGCTAGTGCTTATTGGCTAATAGTACTATACCCGCATTTCCGCGTTTGGTATTGTACTAATATACAGTGCTTATGTTTCAGTGCTTAGTCCCATACTCACTGACTTAGTGATATTGAACTCTGAAGTGTTGGCACCTCAATATCTGTAGCCTTTTAGTTGACGTCACACTTCTGTCTTACTTAGACTAACGCTGATGCTCTCCACTTCTGTTAGTCACTCTGCATAAGAGCTAGGGGTGCACCGATTGATCGGCTGTGGATCGGAACAGGCTGGAACACACGATCGGTGACCGGCTGGGTTATTGTCATTTGGCCGATCTGTATTCCGGTTTTATAATGTAAGAAACGTGAGCATGCGCTACCTGCAGCTTTCAAGAAGCTCACTAGAGAAATCGACTCTTCTGCCGCGACTGCCGTCATCACGTGCTGGCGCAGATCATGGTGTGAAGCGTCAAAACGCACTCTTCTGGAAGCAGCTGAAAAGATTCAGCCATGCTGAATCAGAGCTCCTTCATCGCATGCTATGACAACAGTAACAATAGGCCTAATGCTTCATTATTATAATAAACCATGAACAATCTTATGTTTTCTTTGTTAGCTTACCTGTTGAAACAAAAAAAATAAAAACTTTCGCCTATTGGAATCGGCTGATTTGGCTTTAAACAATCGGCCAGTGGAATCGGCCATAAAATTTCATTCTCGGTGCACCCATAATAAGAGCATCTGCTAAGAAACTGTAATGTAATAGCGCTGTACAGTGCCTGAATATTCACTCAGCAGGTCAGTGGCCTGAGAGAATATACGATGCTCAGTGTGCAGTCTTTGAAGTCGAGTTTAATGTCAAAGGTGTCCATTAATTGATTGTTCTTCTCCTCATGCAGTAGTTGCTGTCATTGTCATCACTGCTGTCATCGTCGTTATTTATCGAAAATGGTAAGTTGTTTATAGGCCCATACAAAGTGGCAAACAGACATGAATTGTTTCAAACTGAATTTAGGCCCACAATGCTTGGGGAAAAATTGGGCAATTATAGTGGATATTTACAGGTAATGTCTGTGTGTAGATGATGTGTGATGATGTGTAATCAATGCAATGTATCAATCCAGGGTGGGCAAGGAGGGAAATCCGTATCTGGATTTCATGTCAAATCCAGCTCAGCAGCTGAATTGGCTGCTTGCATGTGATGACATGACTGCATGTTCTGATAAGCTTGCGCACAGCTGAAAACTGAGACAGGCTACTGTTTCCTCTGCAAGCAAAACTGCATTGGTTTAAAGCAGGGGTGCACATTGATTTAAAACAAGGGCCAATCCGTTTCGTACCAACTTCTGCTCTTAATTATTTGATTAGCTCACTCATATCTTGACCTGGGACGGCACGCTGGTGCTGTGGGTAGCACTGTCACAAGAAGGTGCCGGGTTCGAATCCGGGAATTTCTGTGGGGAGTTTGCATGTTCTCCCCGTGTCCGCGTTGGTTTCCTCCGGGTACTCCGGTTTCCTTCCACAGTCCAAAGACATGCAGGCAGGCTAATTGGAGACTCTGAATTGCCCATAGGTATGAGTGTGTGAGTGAATGTTGAGTGAATGGTGTGTGTGCCCTGCGATAGATTGGCTGTCTGTCCAGGGTGTATTCCTGCCTCTCGCCCAATGCATGCTGGGATAGACTCCAGCACCCCCTTGTAACCCTGACCAGGTTAAGTGGGTATAGATAGTGGATGGATGGATATCTTGACCTGACATTTATATAAGCACCAGCTACAGTCACAGAGTGCAAGTGAATCCTAAAGATTTTACTATGCTCAAGTACAGCAGTTTATCCCGTGATCCAAGAACTAAAACTGAGGGAATTGTTTTGAACAAAAATCAGCACACTGACCGACCCTCCAGGACCAGAGATGTGCACCCCTGGTGTAACGGCTAATTAAAGGAGGGTAAATGGTGGAAGAGAAAGCCTAGAGCAGAACTACTCATCCTTCACACAGACCAGAACAACTGGAGTATTTGATTTCCACGTGTGAAGAGGTTTGCACATTAAGGTGACCTCTTGTTGACAGTCAACAGGAAATGTAATTTTGGCTCTTCGTGCCCAGGTGTGAGAACCATCGGGAAGGACAGGACGGGGAACGTCCTTCTGACAACACTGTAAATTAATCTTCTTAATTGAGACGCTAAACACAATTGAATGGTCCACATGCCAGCTGTCACTAGCCAGCGCATCTGTGCCTTGAAATAACTAATGATGACCTGAGGTCATTGGGATTTTGGAGGTGGGTGGAACCTGAGATTTGGTGGGAGGTGGGTGAAAAAAGGTACAAACCAATGAATGTCTCAGCTCAAAATAGTTGTATCTTTAATGTATTCTGCACATAATTGTAATTAAGGAAATAATGTTTTTAAATGAATGATGCAAGCTTTTACATAAAATATTTCAAGTTTATTGAGTGTCATTAATGATGAGAATTGTTTTACCCATGAAAATAATCGGTCATCCTCCTCTCTTGTCCTCCATTTCTTCCTCCTTTATCCATCTTTCTTAAACTGTCGAATTGAAACAAAATAAAACCAGCGGCGGCTGGTGAGCTGAAAATCAGTGATGTGCAAAACTTTTCTTTGAACTAATCATTGACCTCAAAGTGTTTTAATTAATTTTCAATGATTAACAAGCAAGCAAACCATCTGACTAAGCAATTTTAAAGGGACACACAACTTCTTCATATTGTGTTAGGGAGATTAAATGATAAATGCGATTTAGAAAAATCCGTTTAATCACTAAGCAGTGGCAGCATCTTCCCCTGATTTTCCTTGAGTATCAATGCAATTAATCCACAAAATAGGCTACTCAGTAGCAATAATATCATATATAGCCAGCTCTCCCCAAATAGGCAGTTTTAGCGAGTAGCCTAGGCTGTATAGCCTACTTTTATTTTCATTTGCAGTACAAAATAGTGCACATTTTTAATCAACATTATTTGTGGATACATGCACTTCTTTTTCTGCACTAGAATTTAGGGCAAATATCTGCAATGCGTAGAATGTAAACAAAATTGAACTGCAGGTTTTGTTTTTGCTGGTTATTTTGAAAGCTAACACAGTAGATAACAAACTGCTGTATCTTGTTTATTAAGTGTAGACTACTTGGTGATTAAAACGGATTTTTAACGGATAAATTGAATTTATGATTTAATCCCCCTAACACGGTATGAAGACGTTGTGTGTTAGGCTACTTGCCATTTGATTAGTCCGATAGTTGGCACGCTTGATAATAAAAGAAAAATTACTAATGATTAGTTTAAAGGAAAGTTTTGCGCTCCACCAATTTTCAGCTATCTGTTGCCGCTGAATAAAAAGTTATGTATGTGGGAAATATTCAATCCTAGCTTAGCTGCTGACCAGCAACCTGCTGATTTTGCTCAAGCAATCAAAGTTGCCGTTAATAATAGCCGGTGTTCGTGCATAGATGAAATTACATGTTCATGAAATTACCTACCGCGTCCGCTTCCAAAGAATCAAGACAATCAACAATATTTTTCTTTCTGTGCCTGTCTATATAAACGACTGTTCCTCCTGAGTTTTTTTCTTTGGATTTTTGATTGGTTGAGCTAGTAACTGGCTAGATTGAACACATGGACTGGAGCATATGAAAAATGGACTGGATTGTCATAGTTATTTGTAAAACTGCCAGTCAAAATTATTTATTTATTTACCAAAGGTGGGTGGACGCCGTCCACCTGCGTCCACGCCCAGTTTAACCCCTGATGACCTCCCTAATTTTAAGTGCTTGTACTGGCCAGCACATCTAAATACTTGATCTTTTCGCAGGAATTATTCTCAGGAGAACACCCCTGTATGAACCAGTCAGTCGCTGGCCATCTTCTGCCAAAGTCTGAAGACACATCTCTTCAGACAGTACCTGGGCTAACTGTCACCACTCTGCAGGGCACTACCAACCTAGGATCACTCTTAGCACTTGTACTTCTGCTTCGTTCCTATGGCACATTACACATGTACCTCTATGCAGCACTTATGTTGTGCTTGTGTCATTATCTTGATGTAGCTTGTTGTCATGCCTCCTAGTTTGACTTAACATAACTCTCTGGCCTAGCCTATGCTTACTGTGTGAACTGGACATGTGTTCATGGCTATGAATGCAGTAACTGTTACAAAATGAGTATGAGTACCTTATCAGCCCTGTGTTTTGTAGTTGTTCCAATGACCTTTGGTATGCACTGACTTTGTTTGCTTGCTTTGGATAAAATCGTCTGCCAAATTAACATAATGAACTGTAATGATGAAACTCCAGCCTCTTAAAGGTCATTGCAGGACTTTCAGTATATAAACCTGGGCAAAAAGTGGAACTAACTTAGACTGATCCTGGCACTTAATCCTTTTGCAGTACTCACAATGACTTTGTTGCTCGTATGTACTTGTGCAATAATGTTATTAATTGTGAGACTGTAGATTGATATTAATGTATTAATTAATTAGGAATTAATTCATCTTGAGTCTGATGTTCCATGTGTTTTATTATTATATTTTTATATTTATATTTTATATTATATTTTTTAAAATCTTTTATTTTGTGTTATTCATTCAGTCGGTACTGATTTATTGAGTTCTTCCTCGTCAGTAGGGCCCAGCAGAGCATTGCAGCACGGGGACGGTCATGACTCAGTGGTTGCTGTTCTTTGTTAAACGTGCAGTATGTAAGTTTGTTCTAGAACACTGTTGTTCATACTAAAATTTCCTTCACATCCTGACAGATATCAGTTAAGTAAAACATTTAAGAAAAAATCTGATCTGTCCGACTGTCCCAGACTCACTGCGCCTGAATCTTAACAGCCAATCAGGACAGCTCTCGGCCCTGTCAGTCAGTCCTGTTGCGCGTTCAGACAGGGCTAGCGCACATGTTCTGAGTGTGGGGCTTTAGAGAGAGAGCGGAGAGATTTTTTTCTAAATCTAGTTCTCTCTTTCTCGTTTCTGCAAACTTGCGTACTGCACCTTTAAATTCTGCTGAGAGTGATCTGCTGACCTGCCGCAATTGTTTCTGTCTATTTCCCGCCTTACAGGTCGGTTTTGTGCACAAACACGTTATGAATGTGAATCGTAATGCTGTGAACTGAATACTGTGTCAGTGATGCCTAACAGTGCCTTTCTTTGACTTTATTTGGGCCACCCACCCAAATCGATTTCCCCCCACCCAAAAAATTTGTTTGTATTTAATGTAGACTCATGCTATTCTGAGTTTGTGGTGGGAGATAAAATGGTATTTCTCAGTAATTATTCTAATCTAATTCACATCAAAGTCTTTTAGTGTCTCTGAGCTAAAAGTCAATCACAATCAATCATCATTCATCAGGACAAAAACTGCCATTTGTGGGACGTCGACTTGCATGAAAGCAGCCGCCTCCTGTGTAGTGTTCGGAACACCATGAGTCTACATTAGTTGTTTATTTCTGTAAGCTGTATTTTGTATTCATTATTCTTTCAAATGTCATTTTGCTGTGCAGGCAGCCTGACCCCCTCCTTCCAATGTTGCCAAGTTCTCTTATAATAAGCCACTTTGGTCTTATTATAAGAGATATTATTATTATAATCCCTTCAAATTTAAGTGGCTGTTAAATTTGAAGGGTAGACCTACGCACCAGATTTTATTAGAAACAATGAAATACACCTCTTTTTGCCCCGTCTCCCTTTTTCAACAATCTTCGGAATAATCACTTAGCCTACGTCATATTTTGTAATGTGATAGAGTGAAGAAATGAGATACTGCCAAATTAGCTATAGCTAGCCCATTTTTCATTGAAGTATTAGCCTATATCGCTACAACTTGATGCACATTAGAAAATTATTGCAGTAGCGTGGTATGCACTTTTGTACGTCGCTTTGGATAAAATAAATGTATGGTGGATTGAGGTGGATTAGAGTATATCGTAATGTACAAGCTAATTAGCTAGTGCCGTCCATCTGAAGCCATTGATAGACCTAACACTGTTAGCATTCTGCCCATATTGTTTAATTTCCTTGTACTGGACGGACAGGGACGCACACAATTGGCATCAGTATTATACAGTATAATGCAGTACTTCTCGTATTAAAATGGGCAAGATAGCTAAAAAGCAAAATTCCCAGAAAGTGATCTGGTTGTTGGGTTTGGGAAGAATCGTCCAACTCCGATCACCACTGGCTCAGGATCAGCGTTTATGGGGGTGACATAGCTCAGGAGGTAAGAGCGGTTTTCTGGCAGTCGAAGGGTTGTTCGATCCCCCACCCTGGGCGTGTGGAAGTATTCCTGAGCAAGACACCTAACCCCTAATTAGGCGGGCACGGTGGCATAGTGGTTGGCACTGTCGCCTCGCAAGAAGGAGGTTTCGGGTTCGAATCTGGGTCCGACCGGATCCTCTCTGTGCGGAGTTTGCATGCTCTCCCCATGTAAGCGTGGGTTTACTCCGGGTACTCTGGTTTCCTCCCATACTCAAAGACATGCACGTTAGGTGCGCTCCTGCAGGTACCCTTGACCAAGGCACTGGCCTCAGAACTGGAGTTGGTCCCCGGGCGCGGCACTGTGTTAACTAGAATGGGTCAAATGCAGAGGACAAGTTACCCCACAGGGTTCAATAAAAGTATATCTTATATCTTATATCTTTCTCCCAACAAGCTGATTGGTACCTTGCATGGCAGCCTTTCACCGTTGGTGTGTGACTGTGTGTGTGAATGAGTGGCATCAATTGTAAAGCGCTTTGGATAAAAGCGCTATATAAATGCAGTCCATTTACCATGTCGTCTATAGACTCATCAGACTGAGAGTCATCTGATAATGTCTTTTGATTCAGAATCAAATATTTCAGTGCTGTCTATTCTGTCATCTTTTCAAGCTAAAGTTATAATAGCAGAGCTGTTTTTCTTCCACCTGTCACGTCATCACAGAAGCGGTGTGATGTCAGGCGTTTCTGTCAGAAGTAATCAGTTTGTTATATTTGGAGCCATACTAACAACAATTGCAGCTTAATTGAATGAGAGCCCCTGGGCGAAATAAAATAAGGTCTAATATCTTTGGGGGATGCAGTGATGTGGTGCTTACCCTTTAAAAAGTTGGTTACAGTGTTTTGGACCTGTTTTAGTTAATGTATTTTTTGTGCTTTTTTTATTGTTTGGTGATTTGAGATAAAATGAAAGCTACACTAAGTGAAATGGTGCTAGCCATTGTGAAGCCAGCTCTCCCCCTCCCCTCACTGTGCCAAAGAGCTCTGTCGTATGTTTGATTGTGCCAACAGAGCAAGCTGCAAGCTTTCAGTGCACTAATGACCATGTGTTACAATTTTTCATTTTTTATAGCCGATTTGTATGGACTGTGGAAGATACGAATTATTTTTTGTTTGGGAAATTTGTTTACAGGAACATGTATGTTTTGTATTTTTATATGCAAGCAAACTGAAACACATTCCCAAGTACCGTAAGGTGGATGTAGCAAGAAAGGACTGGACTGAATTGAAGGGGGATGTCTACTGCTCTGATCATTTTTATATTTCAAAACGTTAATGTCTTAAACTATGTATGGCATTATTTAGACTACTCAAATACAAGTGTGAACCAAATGCAGTATTGTGGAAGTACATATAAATTGTGTCATATCTGATGTAAATTAGCGATCTGGCTAAACCTGGCACATTTACATCACAGAATAGTGATGTTGATCAATGTGTATTGTCCCTGTGAATGAATGAATAAATATATATATATATAATATTTAAATAAATGCAGATTTATTTTATTTATTTATTTATCATTTTTTAAAGGATAAGGCCGTCAAAATTTTGTATTTTCTTATTATCAGCATCCTATGAAAAGACCAAAACCTACGATAGCTACTTGTGTTCGACTCTCACATTGTGTGCTAAAATTACTACATGTAGCTCAGATATTTTTATTTTCAGGAAACACAACCTATTATCACAAAAAACATGGCCAGTATTTTACCAAGTTTACTGCGAAGCAGAGCAAATTATTTATTTTGTTGGAGAAATATTTTCACTATGTCTGCCAAAACTGAACTACTGTCCACATATCAAAAAAGAAATGCTGAAAACTTCATGAAGTTGTTTCAGTAGAAACTACAAAGGCCAGGTTCAACATGACGATGAAGTAGGCCCCTATGCTGACCAAAGTAACTGCATGAGTTGCTTTGATTGCTTTTTGGAGAACAATAAAGTTCTTTGACTACCGAGATATTAGCTATATCTGGCATTAGCTAAATGGACGATAGGCCTACTTATTGGTAGGATAAATTCATTGTAGGTCTTTTCATAGGATATGTTAATCACAAGAAAAATATCAAAAATATGCCTACAGGACTTACAAATCACAGTTCTTTGTGGATACAATAATTTATATTTAAAGTTGGCTATCATAAATAGGCTTAATATTTGTGAGAATCAAAAATTAAATGATGATGTGTGTAGGCCTATTGGTGAATTTCAGTTCAATTTCCTGACTTCTGTTAGCAAAGGGTTAAATATTAGTTTATATAGGAACGAACTGGCAAAATGATACCAAATTTCTGTTTCACCATTTGCAGAGAGACGTGAGAAAATTGAACTTATTTCATGGGCCATTATTACGCTTCTTTTAAATCGCCCCTGTTGGGCGGACCTTAAAGGCATACTATAAAGGATTTTTACCTTGAAAATATTATAAAATAACCAATGCTAAGGAACATCTGTGATGCACTGGAAATCTCTGTCTAAGCACTTTCGCCAAATTTGTGGACCTTTACCTGTATTTCTAATTTGTTTGGGACTTTTCTTGGTGTGATGCTCTTTTCTGTGTGGGGAGGGGTGGGTGTAGCTACAGAGCCTGTGATTTGGGACTAGATTTTCGGTTTGTTGCTAGCTGCCATTACAATGGCCTAGATACAGCAAAGCAAAAAGACAAGCCAACAGGGCTTGTTCAATATAGCGTTAACCTTGGAATTGCTTTTGCTCTTTGGCATCTACTGACGTTAGCCAAGGGGATGAAAAGTGACGCGGAGTTGGCTTGTTTTCAGTTGGACCTGTGAGGAACATTACAGAATGTCCGGATTTCAAATTATTTTGTACATGTTTGTGGTCCCGACTGGACAATGTTGGTAATGTCGGTCTGAGTAACTGATGGGAGAAATTTAACGGTAGTGTCTAATGAATTTGCATGTCAATGACTAGGCTGGGTACTTGGGGGTGAGTAGGTTGAAGACTGAGGAGGAGGCTTCTTTGATAGTAAACACAGGCTAGAAAATCCTGTGCAGTATACCTTTAAGGTCAGTTGACAGTATGTTTGGTTTAACCTCAGTTTAGTTATGGTTCAGCTGAAATCCGCGCTCGTTTTGACAGAGAAATCACGTCAAACTTAAGGCAACTGTGTGCTAAACCCCTGAAAGCACAAGTTTTACTGAAGCTGGCCTAAACTGCAGCAAAGCTAGCCAAAAGCTAACTGACAGAGCAACAGCCACTTGTGCTTCGACCTCATCCAACAAAGGAACAATAAAGCAACAAAAACAGCCTGAGGCCTTCCCCCACCTGGCATGAATCTTACAATAGCCACTATAGCTACCTCACCGGATATGCTAATTATGACCAGCTCTGCCAATCAGGATGTGCGCACTAGGAAGGTAAATTCTGTTTATCGCAGTATGGAACAGGACACACATAGTATTAATATGGGCATGCCCATACAATTTACGAGCAGCCGGTTCATTATGATTCTAGTTCAAACATCTGAAAGAGTACTCACTACAGATGATGTGGTAATGAATAAAAATTCATTATGCGGTTGTTTGTTGAACTCATCAAGCATGATTTGTCAAAATCACAGTCCAATCTTCATTCCATATTCTGTAGGTCTTTATTCATTGACCTCATTCAGAGTAATAGATATTTGGGTTAAACCACAGCAGTGTCAGTCAATTTGAAATGCAAAGCAGTCTTAAATATAATTTCTCTAATGACACGCCAGCTTTAATGTAAGAACCCCTTATATTACTGAGTGCAGCATGTTGTTTGCTACATGCAAATACATTATTTTGTATGTAATAAAGCAAACAGCGACATCAAATGGTCAATGTAGATAAATACAGGTACCAGGGCTGGTTGGTGGAGGTGGCCAGGCCAGGCCATCCAGAGATGGGGCGATATAGCTCAGGAGGTAAGACCGATTGTCTGGCAGTCGGAGGGTTGCCGGTTCAAATCCCGCCCTGGGCATGTCGAAGTGTCCTTGAGCAAGACACCTAACCCCTAACCTCTAACTGCTCTGGCGAATGAGAGGCATCAATTATAAAGCGCTTTGGATAAAAGCACTATATAAATGCAGTCCATTTACCAGATGACACCTTCTTGTTAGAGACTCCTTCCCCTTTTGTCTCCTTTTTGGGCCCTGCATGAAACAGCATCTTGCATTATGCTATATTTATGTTCCCATATACATAACATTATTTGTCATTGCCTTGGGATTGCTGTTTTTTTTGCTACTTTGGAAAAGTCAAGTTTGAGTGACGGCAGTTAATTTTACCAGTGCAGCAAACACTTTGCGGTGCATTACAGATAAGCAGGAGGCTGTATGAAGATTCTGTTACAAACCATGAAAAAGTGACCAAAAGTTGTTAAGGTATTCTCTTAGAGCAGTGCTGTGACTGATCATACCCCCTTTTCCATTCAGAACATTTCATGTCAGTTTACTGTCGCATCAATGGCTTGATCCTGTAGATTCTTCCACTACAACATCCGGAGTCCACAAGGAGCAGCATAGCTCTTAGTCCTGGCTCTTATCATAGCTTACCTATGCAACCTCTAGGCTCGCCAATAGTCCCATATTAACTTGCGACATCTTGTATTTCAGCCATAAGTGGATGTTCATATATGTCCCCTATTTCCCAATGTCCTACAAATTTTATCTGCCAGTGCTGAATTACTATGACGCACATCGTTAAGCAAAGTAGATGACTGCAAAACTAAACTCCTATATGGAGGTCTTTTCAATACCCAGTTTGGGTTGCCATGTGTTTTCTGTGTGCTGCTAGTGTAACATTGTGTGTATTTGGAAACCCTCACTACTGAAAATTACAAAGCACCAGGCAAACGACACACCAGCAGTGCATGTAAGCAGGTGAGGCTGCCGCTGTCCGTTGTCCGTTGTCCTGAATGCCTCCAAGGCTTAGAGCAGAGCTGCATAACCCTGTTCCAGGAATTCTACCATCCTGTAGGTTCATTTAAACCATAATTTGGCACACCTGATTGTACTAATTAGCAGCTCAAGGATATCTCTAGCTGTTGAATGAGGTGTGCTTTGTTAGGGTTGGAGTGAAAACCAACAGGAATAGATCTCCAGGAACAGAGTTAGGCAACCCGGGCTTTGAGAGTTAGTGGGAACATACATCTGAAAGTGGCTGAATTAGAGGAGCAGACGTGCCTGCAGTACATCCAAACTGTCTTTCAGTCTTTCATGGCATGAATTACACCCCCCGAAAAAAACAAGCAAATAGAATGCCTTACCTAAATGAAATACATTACACACCTGTTTTTATCTAAAGCCTTTGTTTAAATGTATTATTCTCCTCTAGCATACAGGTTACTGATGAGCTTTTTGTAAACTGACAAATTCATATATTTCGGGTGCTTTGATGTGCCACAGTATGGCACTAACAACAAATAGAAGTTAATAATTTTCAAATTAAAATATTTTGTTTATTTGGGTCATGCAATTGTATTATATGTTGCTACTTTACATAAACACAGACACATCGCATCCATTATTTTAAACGTTTTCCACTCATTCCTATACATACTGTAAATCTGTGGTCAAACATACGTCATTCCGTGAACATGATTTAGTTATGACGCATTCAGCGTGTTGCACCACGCAGCAATAAATCAGGCTGATCTAAGGTCAACGTGAACGGCTCTCTTGCGGCCTCTGCGGGATTTGACAAAAGAGTGTTCCTGACTGAACTGGATTTCTGTTGTCTGTTTGGTGCATGCACGAGGATCCAGCTATTACAGGACATAATCTGTGTTCGGGGCGACGACATTGCTTGCAAGAAATCACGCTGAACGCACATATAGCCTATAATCTATCCCCACTCAGAATAAAGCATAGCGAATTTACGCGTCAGATGAACCGTATAATAGCATGCTAATTTCGAAACGTAATTCTTACTGCTATTAAGATCGGAACTTAAGCAAGCAGCTCTCCCTTTGACAGTGTCTCTGTAAAATGCTTGCCTCTTTTTTTAATTAAAGGCCTACATTGTGTCTTGAATTGTGGGTGTATTTTGTAATAATGATCTGCATCCTGTTCATCAGTCAGTACAGAGATAACATGCACAGTTTCTACATGAAGCCTGACATTGTGTTTTGCTGCTTTACTATGTCCTTAATCTGACATTGTGTTTTGCTGCTTTACTACGTCCTTAATCTGTAAATTTTAAAACACGTGTTGCTACTGCTGAGTTCTTTAAATTTTCATCAGTACAATGCACGTGTGATTTACAGTGCGATGCATATCTTGTAGATTGAGATATGGCATGAATAAGGTCATTCATGACTTGTGATTGACACAGACATGGAATGAATACTCTAATGTGTTGGTCAGTTTTTATTTTATGTAGGTTTAAATTTTCTTTCCAGTTCATGTACAAGGTAAAGTGCATGAAGGACATACTTTATTCATTGAAAGTACTAGAAACCAATCAAAATTATCACTGCTTTAAAGGATTATTGTATTCAGATGTATGAGACCACATGATGTCAGGGTGCAGTGGAGGGTTAGGACCCAAATGCGGAGGGGGGAAAAACTCAAACTCCAAAATGGGATGAACCAAAAGACTTTACTTAATAAAAAGGGAACAAAAGGCCTCTCAGGGCAACTCTCAATAAACAAAGGAAAACTTCAAAACACAGAACAAAGAAAATCCAAAATCCAAAAGCGCGGGGAAACAGAACATGAACAAGACATGCAACCAAAAGACCAACAGCCAACAAGGATCCAGCACCTGAGTCCAGGAGATGGGAACTTAAATAGACAGACACTGACGAGACACAGGAGGGCACCATGAACGATCAGGTCACGGAAAGGGAAGGGAAAACGAGACAGCCAGAAAACAATGATTGGACAATCATACAATTAAACAGGGGGAGCAGGACACAAAAGAGAAGTGCCGCCATCTGGCGGCCCAACAAGAAAAACACAGACAGGAACACAGAACCATGACACATGATACTGATCATTAGATTTTTCAAAATAACTTTAGACTGTTTTCAAGTCACCAAATTAAATAAATTAATTTTAATTTGAACCAGTTGTGTTCTATGCTCTGTGTGAATTGACATAATTCAGTAAATTAAAACATGTTTTTCAGTTAATACACCTGTTCTTGTTCTTGTGCAAAACACTATTTTTGTACAGTTGTTTCGGTTTGATTAATACTTTGCATACACCCTTGACATATCATGCACCCGTGCATTTATATGCAAGGTTTAGAAATTCTGAATTTCTGTGTTTGTATTCCTACAACTGTGCAGTGATCCAAATGTAAATCTTTTTTTTTTTTTTTACGAGACTGTTCATAAATTTATGTTTTATAATGACTATATGTTTGATTTGGAAATAAAATAATTTTGGACAGCACAAAACATAGTTATCCTTATATGTGATAATACTTACATTTTATGTATTATTCAATAATATTCAGGAATGTAAATTCCTTAATTCGCAGAATAGTGTGTATTAATAGTACTCATCCTCTGATTTTTTTTTTATACCTTATTGATTTGTATTGACTATTTTAAGTTATACAGAGATTGGCTAATGGTGTGTTTTAGTATCTTGCCTACAAACAACATTTGATGAAAGGGTATGTGTGTCAACAGCTTTGCAAACAAATGTAGTCCTTCTCAAAAGCCTGTGAAATGACGTGTTTCAGTGCCAGGCAATATGTGTATGTCACCTTAGCCTTGTAGAAAGAGCACAAGAATGGCAATGCTTGCGCTTAGTCGATGAGCTGGTGTCACAACTCAAGATGGTTATTTTATGACTTCAATTTTGTGTCTACAGTTTTGGCATGCACATATTAGAAGGTCTGTGTTTGTATTGCTAGAGGGTCATGGAGACAAAGAAGGCTGTGGTTTTTGTTATTGTTTGTATAATTGCTTGTTGGAACCTGCACTGCTTTCTCTGTATAATAGTGATTTAATTTTGGTGATTTAGATTATTGAGCAGTTACGATTACTATTGATGAAATTTACAAAGCCATAATGTTTGGGACACAAACATTTTTTTTCTTGATTTGACTCTGTACTCAACAATTTTATATTTGTAATCAAACAATTCATATGTGGTGAAAGTGAACAGTTTCAGCATTTGTATGCAGGTATAATAGAGCTTTCAGTATCTAGTTTTGATTCTAGGCTTTTTGATTGTCTTCAGGGTCTGTTATTGGCATTTGTCAACATGAGAACCAGAATTGTGCCAGTGAAAGTCAAGGAAGCCATTATGAGGCTGAGAAATAAAAAGATAACAGTCCAAGACATAGGCCAAGCATTTGGCTTACCAAAATCAACAGTTTGGAGCATCACTGAGAAGAAAGCACTGGTGACTGCAGCAGTCACAAAGGGTCCGGTAGGCTAATTAAAATCTCTTCAGTTCATGAGCAAAGAATTCTCTCTAAATTGAAAAGAAACACCCCCAAATAGTTGTCTGACAGATGTTCAGGAAGCAGGCGTGGGTGTGTCAGTGACTACTATTCGCAGAAGACTACACAGGCAGAACTACAGAGGCTACACTGCAAGGTACAAACCACTAGTTAGCCGCAAAAACAGGATGGTCAGTTTATAGATTGCTTAGAAGTACCTAAAAGAGCCTGCAGAGTTCTGGAGAAAGTTCTTGTGGACAGAGCCAAAAGAAACTGCCTAAGATTAGAATACAGGACCAACATTACCAGATCAATGTATAACATGTCATTGCTGAAGCCTCCTGAAGTCACTTTCCCTTTCAGGTCCAGGTCCGTCCACATGGAATTCATCTTCAGATGACCTCACTTTGTAGCGGTTTCCATAGTTCATTTTGCTTGCTTGATAAATTTTGCAATATGACGGTGCAGTTTTTGCAGGCTTCATACTCCAAAATCAAAGGAAATGGTATTCTAGAGTGGCAGCGTTGTATAGTGGTTAAAGAACTGGGCTTGTAACCCAGAGGACTCATTCCCAGGTTGGACACTGCCATTGTATCCCTGATGAAGGTACTTAACCTGACTTGCTTTGATATATATCCACCTGTATAAATGGAAACTATGTAAAGGAACAAAGAAATGGATGCTGTTTTAGCACTCTGGATAAGTGCGTTTGCTGAGTTATTTATTCAACACTTCTGTATTATTGCATGCAAGAAGGCTGTCAACTCGTGGTCGATTGAAGGCACATTTTCAGTCTCTGATATACTCCTCACAAGGCTCTCTATTATGACCCTTCTAGGGGTTAAGGGTGAAAGGTGAAATATTTACAAATGATGTTTGGCACCAGGAGATGTAATTGAACATATAAGCACACTTGTAAGAACAATAAGAGACACACAAGGCGGACTACAGTGAATGGGGTGTTTACTGTGATAGAGGTAGGATTATTTACAAGTAGGCCTATTTTACAGTATTTACACAAGTTTTCAAACACAAAAACATGCCAGAGACACACAACCAAGACCAGTCAAAAATAAAAGGAGTGGTGCCGAAAATAACAAACAAAATACCCTAACTATGAATTTATAATATAACAAACTAAATGATACAGAAAACAAAACCTATTTAACGTTTTCAAATACACAGGACGTGATGTTAAAAATCCAAAGTGCCACCTCTTAAAGCTCCCGTGCTCCCGGTGGTGATGGAAGACTTAAACACTGACCTACGCTACTCCGATGTTGAGAAGGGCTGTCCAGACACGTCATTGGGGTTGTCAAGTGGGCTCCTACTTTCATCAACGTTTCGCTGACTGGGCCCACGACATCTCCAGTAGGCTCAGCGGTGCGTTCTGGCGTCCCAGAACCACCCCCCTCTGCATCTGCCTAGCCGGGTTATTTGGGAGACCAGCTGGGGTCTTTTCTCTTCAGCCAGAGCCACTGGCTACTCCGCTCTGCCACCCCTGATGTTTCCTTGATGGCCTGGCGTAGGGCTTGTCCGCTGATCCCCAGGTCCCTCATCAGTCTTATAGCTGATGTTGCCACGAAACCCCGACATCCAACTTCTACAGGGCAGACCTTTGCTCTCCAGCCCCGCTGTTTTGCCTCCGCTGCAAGCTCTGTATATCGCAGTTTCTTTCTTTCGAAGGCTTCCTGCACAGCATCCTCCCAAGGGACTGTGAGCTCCACAAAGTACACCATGCGCTGAGAGTTGGACCACAGGACCAGATCAGGCCTCAAGTTGGTGATGGCTATCTCTGATGGAACTGTAAGCCGTTGGCCCACGTCCACCAGCATCTGCCAGTCCCGGGCTACCTCCAGCTGTCCAAACCTGGCCCTTGGTGGGATCTTCAGTTGTCTTTGTTCCCCTTCCCGAACAAAGGCAATTGGCATGACTGGGTTGGTTGTTCTGGGCGGCAAGGCATTGTTCGTTGTTCTCCTGCTTTCCAGAGTTGCTGCCAGGCACTTGAGCACTTGATTGTGTCTCCAGGTGTACCGTCCTTGGGAGAGGCTCACTTTACACCCAGTGAGGATGTGTCTAAGTGTAGCTGGTGTTGAACACAGGGGGCATGATGGATCTTTGCCCAGCCATTGGTTGAGATTTTTAGGGGTAGGAAGGACATCGTAGGTTGCTCGAATGAGGAAACTTATCCTGCTCGACTCCATCTCCCACATGTCCTTCCAACTGATCTTCCGTTTTTCCACATTCTCCCATCTCATCCACTGGCCCTGTTTAGCTTGTGACACAGCCTTGGCACACCTACTCGACTCCTCCTGTCGGCGGACTTCGGCCACGACCAACTTCCGCCGCTCTAGTGAGGATGCCTTGTTCCAGCAAGGTCGTTTTCCGCTAAGCCCCAAGCCACTTCTTCCATGTTGGACTTGGCCCACGATGTCGCCATGGTGAAGAGCAGATTTTGCCTGCTGTGCCGCATTCTTAGCCGTCCACTTCTTTCCTGTTGCCAGGGTTGGGGCAGCAGCTCGGATCACAGTGTCTCTTGATTCTGCCAGGGTCATCTCTAGTCTCACTTTAGCGCATTTGAACTCCTCTGTGAGGCTAGAGAGAGGCAGCTGGAGTAGCCCCTGACCATACAGGCCTATGCTGCTCAGGCATCGAGGAACACCTAACCATTTTCTCACATAAGAGCTGATCGTCCTTTGCATTTTCTCGACTCTTGTGAGGGTGATGTCATACATGGTTAGTGGCCACATAAGGCGAGGTAGTAACCCAAACTGCAGGCACCAGATTTTCAGCTTACCAGGCAGCAAAGATCGGTCGATGTTCTCCAGACCTTTAGTGATTTCTTGCCTAAGCTCGTGTGCCTGATCAGTGTCCTTCAGTTTTGAGTCATACCATCTTCCAAGACTTTTGATTGGCTTCTCTGAGACAGTTGGGATAGGTTCTTGATCGATGAAGAACCTTTGTTCCGTCAGTTTACCTTTGATTAACTAACCTAACTATGACCAGCGGTCATAAATACAGGGAGCGACACCACCACTGAACTAATGTGCATAGACAGAGAACTCACCCTACGTGTAAGCACGTGTATAGGGGCGCTCGTATCTTACCTATCATTGGTCTCTGAAGTGAAACAGGGAGGATGGATTTTAGACAACAAAACTCTCCCTCACACACAAAACTTAGCATTGCAAACTGTTACGTCCCTCCGCCTCAGGTGGGGGCGCTGGCTGTTTGGATACGGTTTGTCTCGTTACAGGTAATTGAGAGCACCTGTGGCGGTGCCCTTTTAAGGAGCCTGGAGTCAGCTTTTCCGAAGATGGGAGCTTTTTCTCCTCACCTCTCGACCACGGGCGGGTCTTGATTGTATCTTGTGTTTTGCAGCTATTTGGTATCTTTTATGTGTATTTAAAGTTATTGGTTGTTTTTGGGGAAAACTTGGTTTTGGCTTCGTTATGTTTGCGGGGGGCTTGAGAGCAACCGTAACATAAATGGGGGCTCGTCCGGGATTTTACCCTTTGGAGTTTTAAACTTTCTGTTCTTAGCCCGGTTAGCTTAGCCGCCGGGCGGGTCCAAGGGACTTGTCACTTTATTGTTTTTCCTTTTTTGTTTTTTGGTGGTTAATATGAGTGGGGGTACGCTTCGGGGCACTGAGGTCGACTAGTTAAGTTGTCTGCTGATAGTGCTCACGAGTTTAGCGTTCAAAGTCGCCCCGAGTGCAGAAAACCACTGAAGACTAGTTTATTGAGTTAGTTTTTTTTCTGTTTGGTTAGGTAGGATCAGGAAAGCCCACAATAGTTAAATGGTAGCGCCACTGATTGGTTTAATCACTCTGGATTTGTATCAGCTGTTTCGTCCACCTGGGCCGATTGAGCTGGGGAAAGGAGAGAATCGTTTGACTGGTATGGTTTTTTTGATAGCACTGTTCAGTTTGATAACTGTGAGTAACATGGACGCCTAAACATTTAGGCTACGTAAAGTTTTGGTTAGTCACTTGTTATCGGTGCTTCGTGATAATTGTCTGTCAGCTGATCCTCCTGCACGGTGTTTTGCTTACAGCGTTCGGCCAGGTTAGACTGGTTTAGCCCAGACGGTCTTTCGATTTCCGAACTTCGCGTCTATTGCTTTCTTGTTCCTTATTGTGGAGTATACTATCGTGCATTTGTCGGTTTCAGAATATTAAGTCTCTGACCTTGTCCGTTTCATGTTAGCCTGGTAGTGCTTCGGCTTCGGTCCTAGGCGATTATATTGCGGAACCCTCCGATAAACTGCTCGAGCCTCGAGATGTAACGTTGAGTTTGCTCGAGTGTCTGTGTACTTGCACATGGTATTATAGACTAATAGTCCCTTGCTTTTACTGAACATCCTTTCACTACCAGTATTTAATTGAATTGCCATCTATGCTATGGCTGAGTCTGGATTCGAGTAATTACTATTTGAATTCAGTCAGCTAGATGTATCTGGATGTGCATCAATTGTATGGCTGGCAAGTGAAAAAGTTCCTGCGGCGTCGCATGCGTGCGGCGCGCGTAGAGTTCCTGCAGCGTTTGTCTGTCTCCCCTTGTTTGTCTCCCCTTGTTCTCTTTGTTTTGGGGACTGGTGTCCCCAGCTGGTGGTGGGGGTGTTACGTCCCTCCGTCTCAGGTGGGGGCGCTGGCTGTTTGGATACGGTTTGTCTCGTTACAGGTAATTGAGAGCACCTGTGGCGGTGCCCTTTTAAGAAGTCTGGAGTCAGCTTCTCCGAAGATGGGAGCTTTTTTCCTCACCTCTCGACCACGGCCGAGTCTTGATTTTATCTTGTGTTTTGCAGCTATTTGGTATCTTATGTGTAGTTAAAGTTATTGGTTGTTTTTGGGGAAAACTTGGTTTTGGCGTCGTTATGTTTGCGGGGGGCTTGAGAGCAACCGTAACACACACACACACACAACCGAATGAGGAAGCGAACTTCAGCAGGAACAGAATGGGGGTATTTCAAATGGAGAGCTGAGGGATGATTGGAGAAGACATGATTGCAGAAGGGAGCTGATTGGCGGGGCAGGGGGTTGAGTAGATAGAATGATGATGGTTGGCAGCGGGGATGACGAATGGGAATGATGATGGGCGGCACATGGACTCCTGCGGAAATTGATAGCAACAGAGAGAACAGAACGAAAGAGCGGAGGAAAATGCCCGCACGCATCTCACACACGAACGTAACACTCTCCCAGGAGTAGCTTCACTTTATTCAAGTAATTGTACAGCTAAAATTGTACAGCTAAAGTTACAAACAGTCTTTTACATTGTATCCATTTATACAGCTGGAGTACCTTGCTCAAGGGTACAACGGCAGTGCCACAACCAGGAATCGAAACTGTGACCTTGAGGTTAGAAGACCAGATTATACTACACTGCCACCTAGACTGTAACCAGGTCACAAGATCTCAACTGACAGTTGATGCAATTTTGTACTCTCTATGTGGGTCCTATAACAAGATTTGAGCACAGCCTTCAAAAAGGGGGCGTTGCCCGAATGTAACGAGAAGTGATTCACTGAACAACACACTTCGAAGGCACCCTTCTACTCTGTAAACAAGGGCCGTCAAATTGTTGCTCAATTAGAAAGGATGAATAATTGAATTAGGATATAATATTCATTAACAGGAATCTTTTGCTTTGGAATACAGCTTGTTTAATTTGTGTGAGCTAAGATAGCCAATATTGTTTCTCGTAACTTGGTGCAATTTTTATATCAATACTTTTAATGGAAGGCCTAGATTTTAATTAATGACTAATAGACAGTGTTTTGTACTGTATGTGTGTAACTCTGCATTTTTGTATGTTGAAAACATGTTTTTATTCAGATATAATTTCTTTCTGTACTGTTTGTTATGAGTTAGTGATAATAGTCATTCATATAAATTTAGGCGATGAGAGACATACATACACATGCAAACACATATTCTAGCTGAAAGAAACACATAAAGTAGGCATGGATTCAATCATTTTTCCTTTACCATGAATGACAAATAAATGAATGTGTATGTCATATTTAAATTTAAGTGTTTTTAATGGGCTATTGTGCACAACAGAGCTACTAATCGTTTGTATGTCTGTAGAGGATATAGAGGGCTAGCAAACATTAATTTATAAATGTGGCGTTGCAGGGTAGCTACAGTGGTGTAGTTAAAATGAGTGAAGAAGTCATTTTGCGCTAGTTTCTGCAAGACCGGTACCGTTACCTACCGGACCAAAGTGCAAGGCTGATTTTGGTGCTTAATTTCAGAGCCGTCTGTAGTAACGTTATGCACTCGGTCTGTCGCCTCGCTAGGAAGCTAGCTAACATCAAAATGTTGATAGCAGAACTGTCTAAAGTGAGGGTATAATTATTTGCATTTCAGAAATATAAATTTGTTTCCCACAAAGATTGTGCAGATGCAAAAGCAATAGTTTAAATGTTTTATTTTTAGTTACCCAGCAAGGCAGTGTAATGAGTGAGAGCCTTGCTTGAGTCTGAGGGGGGATTTGAACCGGGCCTGTCACTCATCCATTAGTGTGGCAGGTAGACGTGCCACCCGGTGAGCGACTAATGAAGAAAACACGGGAGTAGCAAATTTCTGCTCTCTTAAACAAGTGCACTTCTATGTCCATTTTGCACATGTATGCAATATTTGTATTGGCTGATGCACCTAAATGTCCAATGGGGAGACATATTCTTTGTGGGTCTGGAGCATTTCTGATGATGTAATCAGGCAGGAAAAAGAAGAAGAAGAAGAGGAAGGAAGAAATACAAAATTCCCTAAGTTTTGGGACTTTATTGCGTGGATGTGTGAAGTTGTTCATGAATTCTGTCTGTTGAAATGGGGTCAGAAGGTAGAGAAATGACTGTTTTTAAGGGAGTCTGTGGTCACTGTGGCCATTTCTTTAGGGAACCCTGAAAAGTACCAGACTCTCGGTGCTGTATAGGTATGGGGCATACCGCCCCGCCATCCAGATGACATGGAGAGCAGTGTTAGCTTGCTGTTAACAAGATAATTATTTTGGTTGCAAAGGGGCAGAATTCAGTGGATCGAATGCCATTAAAGACAGAAATGTGTGTGGATAAAAAACCTCCAAGTTGTAAGCGTCAGATTAAATCACAGATTATGACAGGGGGTCACACAACGATGTGCCGGTTCCATGGATTCCTATGGGTGCTGCTCTTGGGGCTCCGTGGCACATGAGGCCAGTTGATGGAGGCTGCCATGTTTGACTGTGGGGCTTTTGGCACCAGAGCATGCGCACTGGGTACCTAAATGTGAAGCATCAAGTCACGCCTTGGCGGGGCGGCATGCCCCATACCTATACAGCACAGAGAGTTTGGCACTTTTCAGGGTTTCCTCCTGAAATCACCACAATGACCACAGACTCTCAGCCCTTAAAAACATTGATTTTTGTACGTACAGCAATCTTTCAGGGAGGCAGACAAGACAGACAACCAGGCAGAAGACAGTCAGTCAGACAGAAGACCTAACGTATCTGAGAGGTGACTCCCAATTCTAGCGAATGCAGTATCAAACCACCACTTATGTATATTTGTGTAACATGTGACTTATGTGTATCATTAATGTTCCAAATTGAATCTCACTAGAATTACACAAAATTGAGCACAATAACACAATGCATTAAAGAATTGTTCATTTTTGTCATGACAACAAAGCCAACAAAAAAAGATCACTGATTATCTATACTTTTTCTATTACAAGTCAAGTGTTCACTGTTTTTGACATAAGAGCTTTTTGATTCATGAAAATATTCTTTATAAATGATGGTAATTTTTGGTAATGAGTAATGACATGTTCATCAAAGGGAAATTATTGTAGGAAACATGTGCTAGCCTTTTCAGGGTTTTCAGAGGGCTTACGTGCTGTCTGGGTTCCGGAGGGTTGGGGGGTTTGAAATTATTCGAAGGAAATTTTAAGTTATTTTTAGTGTTTTCACGTTGTTTTCGACCATTATCCTTACCATATTTGTGAAAGAAAGCTGGCAACACATATTGTATGTAGTCAAAAGTCTATTCATTTCACCAGAAACATGTTTGAGATGTAATGAAAATATATGTGGATTACCTTAACTTGTACACATAGGAAGAATAAACATGTTGAGATACATATGTAATTATTTTAAAAATGCAACCGAAGGACATAAAGGAGACGGACAGAGAATTTCTGTCATGTCCCATAGTAACGTCAAGATTGTAGAAGGTAATATAGCGGTGGAGAAACTTATCTTCGTATCAGAGCACAGTGAAATATATGTATGCCAGTTAAGCTGTATCACCAATATTCATTTGTGGAGTAAAATTGGACGGGTCCTAAGAGTTTCTGGTTGGTGTTTGTGTTTATTTCAGTCGCTAGCAAAACTAGCCTCTTACCTAACGTTAACTCTAGGTTAGTAGAGCTTTCCATAAGCGCCGGCTGCCGGCCAAACAGCCGACTACTGATTTAAGTCCAGCCGGCTACTTTATTATATTATTTTTTTATTCTAATGTATGTAACCCCTCGTTCCCGACCGACGTTACTCTTGGAGAAATCATAAGCAGACAGGATGGGTTGGGTTCATAGCGCGTGCTTTATTAGCACTGGCACTAAAACAGAACAAGTAGGTTGTCAATATACGGTACAATAATGTAACTCGTCTCTGGCTCCTGTGCCTAAAAATAGAACATAATCACTGTGTCTAACTCTCTCGCGACGGCCATTTCATGCTTCATTGCTATCAAGGCTAACATTCTATGGCTAACCCGTGGCGTTTCAAGTAGCTAGCATTAATATGTTCGATAAATGAAGCAAGACAAATACTTTACATAGCTTGATCTCCACTTAGTGTAATGCGTGCTATGTTTTGATTCTAATACAGTAGTTTTGATTAACAAGTTGCGATTCGCTATGCGCATACATTTATGACCACTAGCCTCGCTTCAAAACAATGCGAGCATGATGATAGAGAAACGTGCCTATCTGTCTGTATCAGTTCCTTCTTCTTCTTATCTTATTTTGATGGCCGTTGGCAAACCTAAATTGGTGCATTTCCGCACGACGCTGAAGTTGGCTCCCGATTCGAACTTTCCGGTCCACCTTAAATCGGACGGTTTCGCGGTCTTCCTTACGTATTTTCAAAGGCTATAATTTGCTTCTAAAAGAGATATGGATCAAGAAAGAAATTAAACAAAGGTGGTAATGAGAATTTAAAAAAAAAAGTAAACTATTTTTAATTATGTTACGTTCACTTCTCATGACTTTTAAGACTGTACTATGGACAGGTCAGTGTCACGCATTTTGTTTCCTCCTCAAAATCTAATAGTCTCACCATTGCATCAGGTGTGTCCGAGAGAACAGGAAATAATGCACATATGAAATGTGGATGAAAAACCACTCCACCATATTCAAATAAAACTCCAAACTGTCTATATAAACAAATATATGAATAAAATCCTATTGAAAAAATGACATAAAAGATGGCCATTTCTCATCAAAATTTTAAAGTCTGAAAATTTGACATTTAATTACGACAGAAGGGCTCCTGAAGTGGTCTACATCCTACCCGATTTCTGTGAAATTTTACTGTAGCAATTTTTAATAATCCCACTTCAAACTTTCCATGTAATCCAATAGACACCAATTGAAAAAAGTGTTTTTTTGGATAAGAATTTCTCCCCAATTGTAAAAGTTCACAAAATTCACAAAAGTTCCTGGCAGAAGGGGTCCAATTGGCGTCTATTGGATTACATGGAAAGTTTGAAGTGGGATTATTAAAAAGTTCTACAGTAAAATTTCACAGAGATGGGGTAGGTTGTAGACCAGGACCCCTTCTGCTAGGAACAAGTGTTAGAATTTTGTGAACTTTTACATTTGGAGAGAAATTCTTGTCCAAACTTTCATCATTTTCAATAGGCGTCTATTGGATTGCATGGAAAGTTTGAGGTGGGATTATTAAAATTTGCTACAGTAAAATTTCTCAGAAATGGGGTAGGTTGTAGACCAGTGAAGTGAACGTAACATAATTAAAAAAGTTTTTTTTTTAAATTCTCATTACCTCCTTTGTTCAATTTCTCTCTTGATTCGTATCTGTCTCTTAGAAGCAAATTATAGCCCTTGCAAATACGTAAGGAAGACCGCGAAACCGTCCAATCATATAACGCAACCGATTTAAGGTGGACCGGAAAGTTCGAATCGGGTGCTGCGAATCGGGAGCCAACTTCAGCGTCGTCATTTCCACCACCAACGGTGTACAATTGGCATCTGATTTAGTTCTCAAAAAAATAAAATAAATAAATAGCCCCACCCTCCCATACCTGAACTACTTCGCTATATCTCTGGCATCTGACTCCCTCCAAACCTTTTCGCCAAAATTCACTGTATTTCGTCCCCCTTCATATCCGTTATACCCACAATTTCTTTCGCTGCATCCACCATCATCCTGATTCTCTCTGACTGTGTTTCTATCTCGCTTGCACAATTAATAACCATCGCAATAAAAGCCAGAAACCTTCTTCTATCCAAATGCATAATTTCTTTGTCACATCTCCGTTGATCTTTTCCCTCTATTCCAGTTCTATTCTGTTCCTTCCTCTCCGTTCCCGCTTCTGCCCTCACTCTCTTCGTTGCTTCTGCATAGGCATGTTATTTTATTCTGCACTCGTGTTCTTTCCACCTCACTTTCCCTCTTCCTTCTTTCACACTGCTTTGCACCCGCTTCATGAATTCCCCCACGCTGTATCAGCTCTGCCGCCAAATGTAGAATGTGTGGGTGTGTGTGCGCGCGCGCTCAGTTGAGAGGTTGTGTCCCGCTGATCAGAGAGCGGAGATTCGTCTTCAGTGTTTGACAAATATTAGCAAAATAACTGATGAGAAAACACATTAATAATTGCATTGATTGCACAGACATGGGACATCCTCATTAGACGGGCTACTTCGGAAAACACCGGTGGCAGCAACTTGACGATGCGCAGTAAGTAGGCTATTAAAAAGTCCACTGAAAGCGCTGCATTTTCCATATACGCCACACAGACGTTTATGGGCTTAACCCTATATCGCCATTTGTATCACATATGATACATGAGTTTCTGAGACTTCTAGGTCACCAACATAATCAATACTTTCCTGAAAAACCTGTTGTAGACAACCTAATACATGTATTCTGCCCTCTGGTGGATTATATGTGCACTGCAGGTAGTAGGGGGTCTTTCAGTTGTAATGCCCAAAATGGCTACCTCCATGTAGCGAGCGTCATGTGTTTTTCTGGGGAATCTTTTCTAATTTTGAAAAGGTTACGGTAAGAATAACATTTATTTTGTTACTAATATTTCAATATGAATATTCACTGTACTGAAGAAACTTATAATTACTTAATATTTTGTACATTATTTTATAGTAAAATCGTGTTGAAAATGTGTGTATTAAATATAATACAGCAGGTATATAAGGTAATTTATCTGTAAATTCCTCAATTGTCATTGTAGTGCATTTCATGATGCAGTATGCATTATGCCTACCACAATGTAAAATACACTATTTTGATTATTTAATTTAACTAATTAAAGATTGAAATGAAGATATATTTGGAGTGGAAATTGAGATATTTAGATGTATTTTTTATATCCAACCGGCACAAGCATGATAATCAGTTATGTTGCTACATAGGCACAGTACGAATGAACAGGGCAGGCCTAAAAGAATGCAACATGATGGATGAAAAAGATTTGAAGAAAAGGGGAAGAGGGTCACTCGATTTTAGAATAAACCAGGAAAACAACATCATTGTAAGATGGTGTGACAACAAAGCTGTGAACCTACTTTCTTCTTTTGTTGGCATCGAACCAGTGGGAAATGTGAAACGTTGGGATCGAAAATCCAAAACACACATAATGGTTCCCAGACCAGCTATTGTTGAATCATACAACAAATTCATGGGAGGTGTTGACCTCCTTGATATGCTGTCTGCACTTTACAAGTTCAGCTTCAAATCCCGAAGATGGTATTTGTACATTTGGTGGCACACTGTCACAGTGGCAGTCATCAATGCATGGAACCTCTACAGAAGAGACCAGAAGAAACTGGAGCCCCAGAAGAAACCCATGGCCCTGTGAAGGTTTCAGGCTTCTGTTGGCACTTCTCTCACAAGCGCAGGAAAGGCCAAAATCAAGTGTGGCAGACCACTATCCTCTCCATCTATCCCCCCGCAAAAGGCCAACTGCTAGTGTACCTGCTGATGTGAGAAAGGATGGCATTGATCATTTCCCAACATGGGAAACCCGACAGAGATGCAAGCACTGCACAGGCAATCACTTCTCGCATGTCTACTGTGGGAAATGTAAAGACCATCTTTGCCTGAACAAGGACAGGAACTGTTTTGTTGCCTACCACAATGTGAAATAAAAAGGTTGTAAATGGTTCATGTTAGAAAAAAAAGAACAAAACCAATTTAAATGTTCCAAAGGATCCAAATGCAATGAAAAATGTATGTTTTTGTTAAAAAAAAAAAACAAAACTGAAAATCAATAAATTGCCTAAATGCCTGGTGATTCAAGTATGATACATAAAAAATATTATATATGCAAATTAGTTTTTGAATTTTTGATTTTTGATTTTGTCAAAGGATCCAATAAACTCTTCAATTTCAAAAAATTAGAATTTTCTGGCTATTATTTGATATGTCAGGCTTTACAGGGTTAATGAATGAATGAATGAATGAATGACCTTTGTTTACAGTACGCTTTTTACAGCAGAGCCATCTCTAAGATGCATTGCAAACGCACACATAAGGTATAATGAATATTAATTCAGGAATAGGCGTGGTTTTAAATATTAATAGCTATTTACAGACTGTGTGGGCTAAAACGCACAAGAAGCCTACTTCTTTCACTAGGCTACATTTTTACAATCGGGTAGGCAAACTCATTAAAATATGCAATAATTGAGACCAGTGTATATGATGGAATAGTGGCATTAGAATGTGCCAGAGGCCACCAAATTTGGGCATGCCCCCGGACCCACCGGCTACTTTTCCCCACTGGCTGGCTACTCCATATCGTTGTGGAAAGCCTTGGGTTAGTATAAGTTATGGTAACAAAGGATGCACTCAACTGCATTTTGGAACTGCGTTAAAAAAATTTTAAAAATACGTTATGTGTGAACACAGCCTACCTTTGTTTAGCTACCAAGTCACGTTAGATACTAACGTTAGTCAGTCGAGGTATCTTTATGTAAGGTCAACTAACTAGCTTCGCTGGCTAACGTAACTTCATTCAGTAGCCTACATGAATATCTATGTAATTTAGCTAAGTTAGCAATTTGGCATGGGCCCGCAGCCCGCTTTAGTGTCTATATGGTGGGGAAGCAGTAGGGGCGATGTGCACACTCCCATGGGCTGACGGGATCTGTACCTGAGGGTGTCGTAGGGGAGTTAGGAGGAGGGGGTGAACTGAAACCTTGTAGATGGTACAACGTCAGCGTACAAAAATACCAAGTTACTCACACAAAGCACTGTCTATAAGTCATTAATTCAAACTGCAATCTTAAAAGTAGTCTGAAGAAATAAATAGTTGGATTTAGTAGATAAATACAATTATTGGATTTTCTTAAAATTGTAGACGTTGCACGGTGTGGTAGGAAAAAAATATTTTATCTCGGAAAAACATAGATTTTTCTTTAATATAATGCACGGAGTTAAAATCAATATTTGAGTGAAAGTATTGTATTTTTGCTGTCAAAAATGAATGAAGCCCAATGGTGAACTTGCTTTTTTGAGGGGAAACATAGATATCAGCGGGGGAGGAGGAGTATATTAAGGAGTATATTAAATGAGTAAATAGAGTGAAACCGCGAAACTACGGCAGACTGTAGTAGTACTGAAATGTAAATATGGTATCACTGTCTGGTGTTTCCTTATATCATTTGCAGCATTTATTTATGAGTGAAATAACATTTTCTGTGTTTCATTAATTTTATTATGCAAATTCAAGTTAAAAAGCGAAGTTCGACATGGTCAAATATCAGTGATGGGACCACTGAATCTTTACCTATAGGTCTACGCTTTCAATCGCAATCCTCCTTAAATATTTTTTGTATAACAGTGGCTATACCAAAGGTGCAATTGAGGTAACATTAGTCGGAGTGCTGTTTTCCACCTTTTACCACAAACAATAGAACTACTGTAAGAAATTGTGGTGATGCTTAACATTGAATTATGCCTACTACTGGCTATGAAACTCCACCATCAGGCACCAACTCACCTGTCCTATTTCTCCATTTGAAGCGTCCATCACCTTCCACATGCCTAGATTTAGGAGTAGTAGATGTAGAAGTATTGTTACGTAAAGAAAATTACTCAAGTAGATATTGCGTTAAGAAAATTTGCTCAAGTAGAAGAAAAAGTAGCCCTCCAAAAATTATTTAATTAAAAAATAAATAAATAAATAAATAAATGAACC